>CAUYSK010064635.1:0-16416 GCA_963575035.1 Avahi laniger | reverse complement strand
CCAAAATAAATAAATGGGACCTGATCAAATTAAAAAGCTTCTGCACAGCCAAAGAAACTGTCACAAGAGCAAACAGACAACCCACAGAATGGGAGAAAATTTTTGCATGCTACAAATCCAACAGAGGGCTGATAACCAGAATCTACTTAGAACTCGGGAAAATCAACAAGAAAAAATCAAATGACCCTATCAAAAAGAGGGCAAAGGACATGAACAGAAACTTTGCAAAAGAAGATAGAATAATGGCCCAAAAACATTTGAAAAAATGCTCAACATCTCTAATCATCAGGGAAATGCAAATTAAAACCACAATGAGATATCACTTATCTCCAGTGAGACTGGCCTTTATCAAAAAGACCCAAAACAATAGATGTTGGCGTGGATGCAGAGAGATAGGAATACTCATGCACTGTTGGTGGGATTGCAAACTAGTGCAACCTCTGTGGAAAGCAATATGCAGATACCTTAAAGAGATACAAGTAGAAGTACCATTCAATCCAGCAATCCCATTACTGGGCATCTACCTAAAAGAGCAAATGATGCTGTATAAGAAAGACACCTGCACCCGAATGTTCATAGCACCACAATTCACAATTGCAAAGATGTGGAAACAACCCAAGTGTCCATCAATACATAAGTGGATTAACAAAATGTGGTATATGTATACCATGGAGTACTACTCAGCTTTAAGAAACAATGGTGATATAGCACCTCTTGTATATTCCTGGATAGAGCTGAAACCCATTCTACTAAGTGAGGTATCCCAAGAATGGAAAAATAAGCACCACATGTACTCACCATCAAATTGGTATTAACGGATCAATACCTAAGTGCACATATAAGAATAACATCTATTGGATGTTGGGCAGGGGGGAGGGGAAAGGGGGTAGGGGGAGGGAGGAGAGGGGACGCGTATATGCATACACAAAGAGTGCAATGTGCACCACCCAAAAGATGGACATATTTGAAACTCGGACTTGGGGGGCGAGGGGGGAGCAAGGGCAACATACGTAACCTAAATATCTGTACCCCCCTAATATGCTGAAATAATAATAAAAAAAAAAGAATGTAGGTTCCTAAAGTAAGCATCGAAATCTTTGGCAAAAATAACTGGGAATCCCAAGGAGATCTTTGTGCACATTGAAATTTGACAATTGCTGTGTATCTTCTTAACACTAATAGCTAAAGCTATATCAATAACTGCTTTAAAAAAGCATCAACATTCTAAAAGCTTTTTATTGAAGTATGACATAATGTTTTTTGTTCTTTTTTGAAAGAGTTGGAAAAGCCATTATTAACATCTACCTTAAATAATCTGTTCTGTAATTGGAGTCTTTTAAAATCTTAAGGATATGAAAAGCCAGTAATAGAGATAGGAATAAAGGAGTGGTCCTCTAATTTCAATATTTCACAATATTGCCAACTAAAATTTCATAATAGAAAATAAAAATGCTTTGTAGATTGACAAAAGATTCAAATATTGTTTTTACCTAAAATTTTATCAACATTATGTGTTAAGTTGGTTGTATCATGTTAAAAATTTCATATTTATAAATACATATGTCCTTGTTTTAAAACATTGACAATTATTAGATGCGAGCAATGATTCAAGGAGTGGTTAAGGGGAACTGACTCTAACTTTAGATAAGCGGCTTTCAATTATGGCTGTGCCTCTTATTATATTACTTCCTGAAGCCTCAGTTGCCTTATCTATAAAATAGGATTATAATAAATCTTAATTTTATAAGGTTGTTTTTGAGGATTGAGATAAGTATATAAAAGGCTTAGATGGTATCTAGCACATCCTAACATGCTTAATAATGAAAAAAGATCATTAATATTGTTTTTATTTAGTAAAGGCACTTTGCTTGATAGGCAAAATTCTTTCAAGCTGTGGGATATAACTGGAGAAAATGTAAAGTCCAATGTTCTCCATTTTTAGCTGGCAAAGGGAAGTCCAAAGAAGTGGCTGGCCTTACCAAGGTGACATCTTAACTTAGGGGCATGCTGGGATGGAATTCAGATTCCCTGGCTCTTCTGCCCCAATAGAACAGTGCCACCTTAGGGCTGTAATTTCTTTTTGATGCTTCTTGGAGAAATCTCTACATTCAGCAGCAATTTCTGTGTCTTTCTTCAGATCAGTTCCTCAACTTTATGTAACTAAAGACACATCAGGAATTTTACTTTCTTGCTAAGTATGATAGATGTTCCAGAACTTAGTAGTCTGTTGGGAAGTAAATCTGTAGTCAAGTAATGACAAGAAGGGCCATTAACTTTCTCTTTGGTTACCTCTTCTTTTTTGACTATGCTTGATTTGGCTTGTTAGCTGTGCATTGAGATGTCACTGAGACATAAACCCTTGGAAGAATTGCCTGAGATTTCAGCTGAGCTCTTTTGATTATAGAAGTATTTTTCTTAGATATACATTCTGAGCCTGTCAAATATTTGGTCATATTCAAAGTGGTCACACTGGCACATGGATAGGCTTTAGAAAAGGTACCTAAGGACTCTGGAGAAGTCTAAATAGTGAAGAGTTTATAAAAAGTTTTCCAAAGCACAGCTCAGTAAAAGCACAGAGTTGCATAACACAGAACTCTCACTTTTCCGCAAGCCATTTCAGCAGCTTAAAATATGCTACTTAATTTCGAGTCATCATAGGCAGTAAAGCACTGCAGCGCATGTGAGTAGGGCCTGTACCTGGCATGTTAAAACTGCACTTGTGAGAATGTTTTGAGTGAATGCTTTCACTTTTTTATGAACCACGATGACATGTATGAATAATTCATTCATGGTAGCAAATGTGTAACCACAGAGGCTTCCTCCCCAGGGTGTCTTGGTGTAGCTGTTGACAGTGCTAAAATGAGCGTTAACAGAAGAACATCACCAGGGAAGGATTGAGGGAAATCAGTGGCAGCCTACCTCTTGAGGCTGTCTGTCAGCTTTTACAGACAGGGCTCCTGTGTAAATTCAGGTGTGGCTCTGGAAAGCTCAAAAAGCTAATGTGTATGAGTGTTCCTACCTCTCCGCATCTCCACTCCTCTTTGGAAGATGTGAATCTTTCCAGCAATTTTCCTCAATCCTTGATTCTAATGTACCCTGTTCTCTGCTGAATTTTAACTTCCTTCACCACTGCCAGTTGGTGAGCTCCTTGGTGATCCTCATTTTTTAAATGGATTTGTGCCAACTAAGAATTATTATCATATGTCCCCAATTTTTGAAAAATTCAGCAGCACCTCCATTGGCCATTGGTCTAGAATTGAAGATTAGAAGTGATAGGAGTCTCTAAATGTACCTGGAAAAATGCTCTCTACAAACCTAAAGTTAAGTTTTTAGCTCCTGAGAATCCCCTTATTAGTATATTAATATTAAAGATATAGGTAATAGAGGTTATAATGGTACAGACTAAATAGTAGGTTTTCATAATTATATTATTTCATGTTAACTTTCAGCTTGGAACTTGGCTGTACAATCTGACAAAGACCCAGTGACAATGAGAGAGTTTTTCATACTTTCTTATAAGTTAAGTCTCTTCTAATAATTATGCCATGTATGGACCACAAGGATATGACCACTATGACTATAGTAAAGGGATAAGTATAGACTGGGATTGGCTCTTAATCTAGGAACTTTTAATATATGTCTAAGTAGGAATGATATAGGAGACTTTGTTACCTATAGGGTATAATAAACACCCATGATGGAGCCTAAAGTTCTACCATTAGAGACTTATTCCTTTGCCTTTGAAGGAATTTCAGTCTCCTATAATCCTATATTAAAATGTAAGTATCTTTGGGAGTGAAATACTCTAAGCAGTTGTCAATTACCAACACATTAGGGAGGGTTTGGGAAATAAGTCTATAGTCAGAATATAGAATAAGTATCTTGGGACAGCAGGGGATAAAAAAGGAAATAAGAAGCTTGTGCCACCTTTAAAACTTTTCCCAGAGTAAGTTCTGTGTGTAATGATTTGTAAGTTTGTTATTCAATTATAAGCATTTTTAAATAGTCACTAGCATCCAAGGTAGAGGTTAAATGCCAGAAAGAGGACCAAGTATTGATGGGTTAAAGAATATCTCCCATACACTTCAAGAGTACACAGTATGCTATGTTGAGGTCAATTAAATGTTAAGAATTTTAGAGCTGGAAGAAATGTAGAGATAATCTAGCACAATTTCCTCATCTCACAAAGGAGTAACCTAGACCTAAAGAGATTGGTTGTCTTGAAATGCTCTTAATTCAGTGATGGTGATGATTATGATCACTACATGTTTGGAGAGGTCAAGAAATAGTCTTTGCAAGTTTAAGTGTAATTACCACTTTAATTAGGTGAAATAAGTTAGTTTTAGTTTTGACATTTGTGATAACACTTTTAGGACTGACATGTAAGAATCCAAGTGGCCTGGAGTTTTATTGTAGTAGTTGGGAGTTTTTGCTAAAACTAGAGGACAAGGTTAATGATGAGGTTATGCATAATGCCTGTCAAGATTTGTCTCTTTCACACAAATGTTGAAAGAAATGTCTCTTTCAACCATGACAATATATGTACTAATTTTGGCTCTATTCAGTACATAGGGGAAATCTATTTGCCAAGGGAAAAATCACCTAGAAATTACAGCATAAACCAAGAAGTAAATCACTAGATAGAAATACAGAGGCAAATGATAGTATTTGTCACTGAGAAAGATAGGAAAACTATGAAGAAATGAAGCTTTTTATCTCTAGGAAGGTACTAAAAACAATGGGAAGTAATATAAAATTAAAACTGTAAATCAGTGTTATAGTCTATACCATTTCTGTGGCGGCATGTGCTTTTCGAGCTGAATTTTCTCATTCAGACAGGATGTTGCTAATTTTCATTTTGATTGTTTGTGTTCACCTGGCAGAATTCTCACTATTCATTGATGTTCTGGTTATTTCTTATCAGCTGTCCCAGTTTTGTCCTTCTGATCAAGTAATTCTGATTGCACAGAAAACATGTTTACTTATGGCAGCTGCAGTTGATCTAGAGCAAGGGAGAAAGGCTTCAACAACGTTTGAACAGGTAATGTGCAACCTTCAAAGAAAAGACAAGAGTTCAATGCACTATTTGATATGTTTGCCTTCCCTGATGTAGTTCTTTTTGATTCTCTGTAGAGAATACTTTCTTCCATTCCAGCAGCATCTTGATTTCAAATATTTGTAATGGCTAATTACTTCCTAAGGAAAGGTTACATTTGGCTTGACCTCTTCTTTTAAGAAGATTGAATATCTCTTCTTTTAAAATGACCCTTTCTGTGGACCACTCTTTCCAAATATGTTTTTAAATGTTCTTTATCTTCATTGTCTCCATGTGATTACATATGGTCCATTGGAGTGTTTCCCCTACTTTTGTTTCTTTGCACGTCTTCTAAGGAAGAACTCATCTATTTCCAGAGCTTTGTAGCCATCTGAAATTATTTACTTAGCTTGTTTTTTTCACTCAATTGCATTTGCTTTCTTTGTCCCACATCCTTTAATATCTCATCATTAATTCAATTTCACCAAGACAGAATTCCTTACCTTGCCTGAATTCCCCTGTCATATTCTTAAACGTTACCCCGTTTAGGAGCTGACAGCATCACAGTCTCTCATACACCAGATTACTGGTTTGCCTTTAGCTCTTTACCTTCTTTCTTTCAAACTAAGAAAATTGTCTCCAAGTCAGACCAATAGCTTTTTTTTGTGTGATTTTTAAGATCTGGATCCTCTCTCTACTTGATTTCTCTTATTTGTACAAAGACAACTTCCTAATTTCCCATACTTGTCAGCTTCTCTTCTCTCCAATCCATGTAAAATCTTTCTATTTATTCTTCTCCTCCTGTTAATCTCTTCTTTTTTATTTTATTTATTTATTTCAGCATATTACGGGGGTACAAACACTTTGGTTACATAAATTGCCTTTACACTGTCCAAGTCAGAGCTACCAGTGTGCCCATCCCCCAGACAGTGAATCTCTTCTTTTATATTATTCTTTAGATCTGAAACAAACTCTCACCAGATCTCTGCCAGTGTATTTCCCTTCCTTTCCCTTCCCTTGTTGAGTTCAACTCAAGAAAACATTTCAGCACCCAAGCACTGTGCTAGGTACTGGGGATATAGAGATAAAGAAGACAAAGTCCTTGTTTATGAGAAGTAAAGTGCCCTCTCTTAAGAAGTCTTTCCGTTTTAAAAGAAGATGAGAAAATAATCTACCTGTCCCAGAGCAAAACAAACAAGAAAACAATTCTGCTTCTTAACAGGTAAAGGTAAATGTAATTTAATTCTCAATAGGAACTTTTGCTTTACTAAAAAATAGTAATAAATCTTGTTTTTATATAATGCTTTTAACTTTCTAAAAGTTCTTCCTTTTCAGTTTGTAGTCCTGAGTTAGTTAAATTTTTTCTCTCAGTGAATAGAGATCAAATTGACATGAGGGAAATTTAATAAACTCTTAATGATAGTCCTTAACTATTTTCTTTGTATCTAACAAATATTCTTTTTTATTCTATGTTCTTTCCCTTGTATACATCTATATATCCTAAGAACTCTATAACTTAGTAACCCTTCTATAATCTTTGCTTTCGAAAGGATGTCTATTTAGATAACTGAAAATATACTTCTGACTTTCATCATCTAAGTGTGTTCCCTATGGATTAGACTGTGGTACTCTTCTCTCTACAGCATACTTCTTGAATTCTATTATGTATATCTGCTCCCTGTTCTGTAAATCCTCATAAATTGGGATATTTCCAAGTAAATAAGTGATGAAGGAATATAGATAGACTGCATGCTCCTATCAACATTGTCTCTATCCTTCTCAGTATGAGTTAGGAAAAGCAAGGGATACTTTAAAAACATACAGTAATCGTAATTTGTCAAGGAGCTATATCTTTTGCCTAGAATAGGGCTGGGTAAACTACTGCCAACTGGCTAAATCAGGCCCATGGCTGTTTTTGTACAGCCTTAGAGCTAAGAATAGTTTTTACATTTTTTGCATTTGTAAAAGGTTGTAATTAAAAATGAAAAATATATGAAAAAGAATATATGTGACTGGCAAAGCCTAAAATATTTACTGTCTAGCCTTTTATAGAAAAATTGTCTTGATCCTTGTCCTAGATTATTTTTAACAGACTTATTGAAGTATAATTCATACACCTTACAATTCACCCATTTAAATGTACAATTTAATGATCTTTAAAATATTCACAGAATTCTGCAACTATCAATGCAATCTAATTTTAGAACATTTTCATCGCCATAAAAAGAAACCCTTTACCCATTAGTAGTCACTCCTCATCTCTACCACCAGCACTGGGCAACCACTAACCTATTTTCTGTCTCTATAGATTTGCCTATTCTGGGTATTTCACATAAATGTCATCATAAAATTTATAGTCTTTTCTTACTGGCTCCTTTTATAAATCTTTAAATTATATTTTCAAGTTTCTTCATGTTTTACTGTGCATGAGTATTTCATTCCTTTTTATGGCTGAATAATATTTTATTGTATGGATATACCACATTTTGTTTGTCCATTCATTCGTTGATGGGTATTTATGTTGTTTCCAATTTTCAGCTTTTATGAATAATGCTGTGATGAACATTCATGTACAAATTTTGTGTGGATGTTTTCATTTCTTTTGAGTATATACCTAGGAGTGGAATTGCTGAGTCATATGGTAACTCTGTGTTTAATCATTTGAAGAACTGCCACAGTTTTCCAAAGTAGATGTACCATTTGACATTCCTACCAGCACTGGATGAGGGTTCCAATTTCTCTACTTCCTTATTACCACTTGTTATTAGGTTTTTTGATTATAGCCATCCTAGTAAGTATAAAGTGATATCTCATTATGGTTTTGATTTGTATTTCCCTAATGACTAATGGAGTCTAGCATCTTTTCATGTGCTTATTGACCATTTGTGTATCTTGTTTGGAAAATGTCTACTGAAATTTTTTGCTCATTTTTAATTAGGCTATTTGTTTTTTTACCATGATTTATAATAATCCTTTAGATATTTTTTATATTAGACTCATCAAACACATGATTTGCAATTATTTTATCCCATTCTGTGGGTTGTCTTTTCCCTTTCTTACTAGTACTCCTCGAAACACATTTTTAATTTTGATGATATCCATTTTATTTATTTTGTTGTTATTGCTTGTGCTTTTGGCATCATATCTAAGACCATTTCCTAATCTAAAGTCATAAAATTTACCTCTATATTTTCTTCTAAAAGTCTTATATTTTTAGCTCTTACACTTAATCTATGATCCATTTTGAGTTAATTTTGTGTATGGTGTGAAATAGAAGTTCAACTTTATTATTTTGCATTTGAATATCCATTTGTCCTAGGAATACTGTTGAAGAGTATTTTTTCCCATTGAATTATCTTGGCATCATTGTTGAAAATCAATTTACCATAATGAAATTTATTCCTAGAATTTCAATTTGATTCCATTGATGTCTATGCCTATCCTTATGGCAATACCATCCTGCTTTAATTTTTATAGTTTTGTAGTAAGTTTTGAAATAGGGAGGTTTTAGTCCTCTACCTTTGTTCTTATTTTTCTTTCTGTTTTTTTTTTTTTTGAGACAGATTCTTGCTCTGTTGCCCCAGGTGGAGTGCAGTGCCATCATTGTAGCTCACTGCAACATCAAACTCCTGAGTTCAAGCAATCCTCTTTCCTCAGCCTCCTGAGTAGCTGGGACTACAAACATGTGCCACCATGCCTGGTCTTATTTTTCTAGATTGTTTTGGCTATTCTGGGTCCCTTGAATTTCTATATTAACATTAGGATCAATTTATTGATTTCTGCACAAAAGCCAGCTGTGATTTTGATAGGGATTATATTGAAACCGTTGATCAGTTTGGGTAGTATTGTGATCTCAATAATATTAAGGCTTCTAATCCATGAATATGAGCTATCCTTCCATTTATTTAGGTTTTAATTTTTCAACAATGTTTCATAGTTTTCAGATTATAGATTTTTCACTTCTTTACTTTTTGTAGTCTATTCAGATTTTCTATTTCCTTTTGAATCAGTTTCAGTAGTTTATCTTTCCAGAAATTTATCCACTACATCTAATTTATGTAATTCATTGGCCTAACAGTTTTTCACAGTATTCCCTTATAATCCTTTTTTATTTCAGTAAGGTTGGTAGTGATGCCTCCTCTTTCAATCCTAATTTTAGTTATTTGTGTCTTCTCTCTTTTTTTCTTGGTCAATATAGACAAAGGTTTGTCAATTTTACTGATCTTTTTCAAGGACCAACTTTTTTTTCTATTGTGTTTCTAGTCTCTATTTGATTATTGTCTACTCTAATCTTTATTATTTTCTTCCCTCTGCTTGCTTAATGTTTAATTTTCTTTTGTTTTTCCAATTTCTTAAAGTAGAAGTTTATCGATTTGAGATGTCTCTTTTTTTTAGTATCAACTTTTACAGCTATAATATAAATTTCCCTCTAAGAACTACATTAGCTACATTCTGGAAATTTTGGTATGTTGTGTTTTTCTTTTCATTCATCTGAAAGTATTTTCTCATTTTCATTGTGATTTCTTATTTGACCCATGGTTATTAAGGCATCTGTTGTTCAATATCCACATATTTGTGAATTTCCCAAATCATTTTCTTTTATTGATTTCTAATTTTATTCCACTGTGGTCAGGATACCTACTTTGTATGACTTCAGTTATTTTAAATTTATTTGAAGTTTGGGTTATGGCCTATCATATGGGCTATCTTGGAGAAAGTGCTATATGAGGTTGAGAAGAATGTTTATTCTGCTTGGGTTGGTGGAATTTTTTATGGATCTCTGTTAGGGCTGGTAGGTTTATAGTGTTGTTCAAATCTTCTATATCCTTGATGATTTTCTGCCTAGTTATCCTATCCTTTATTTAAAGTGGGGTATTGGCTGGGTGTGGTGGATCACACCTGTAGTCTTAGCACTCTGTGAGGCTGAGACGGGAGGATCACTTGAGGCCAGGAGTTTGAGACCAGTCTGAGCAAGAGCAAGACCCCATGTCTACAAAAAAACAGAAAAATTAGCCAGGCATGGTGGTACATGCCTGTAGTTCCAGTTACTTGGGAGGCTGAGGCAGGAGGATCACTTGAGCTCAGGAACTTGAGGTTGCAGTGAGCTATGATGGTCCCACTGCACTCTAGCCTGGGCAACAGAGCAAGACCCTGTTTCGAAAAAAAAAAGTGCAATATCACTGACTTGGCACAGTAGCTCATGCCTGTAATCCCAGCACTTTGGGAGGCTGAGGTGGGAGGATTGCTTGAGGCCAGCAGTTCGAGACCAGCCTGAGCAAGAGCAAGACCCTGTCTCTACAAAAAATAGAAAAATTAGCTGGGCATTGTGGCATACACCTGTAGTCCCAGCTACTCGGGAAGCTGAGGGCAGGAGGATTGTTTGAGCCCAGGAATTTGAGGTTGTAGTGAGCTATGATGATGCCACCGCACTATAGCCCAGGCAATAGAATGATACCCTGTCTCAAAAAAAACAATAAATTGGGATATTGAAGTCTGCAACTTTTATTGTTGAATCGTCTATTTCTCCCTTCAATTCTGTCCATTTTTACTTCCTATATTTGGGGCTCTATTGTTAGGTGCATATATGTTTATAATTGCTATATATTCCTGATGGATTGGCCCTTTCAGCATTATAAAATTTCCCTCTTTGTCTTCAGTAATTTTTTTTGTTTTAAAGTTTATTTTTGTCTTATATTAGTATTGCTACTCTAACATTTTTATGGTCAATGCTTCCATAGCATAGCTTTTTTTTTTTACAATCAACTTATGTGTATCTTTGAATCTAATGCATGTCTCTTGTAGACAGAATATATTTGGATTATGTTTTTTCATACAATGTGACTGTCTTTGCCTTTTATTAGATTGTTTACTCCAGTCACATTTAATGTTATTATTTTTGTGGTTGAATTTATTTCTGCCATTTTACTTTTTAGTTTCTATATGTCTCATGTATTTTTTGTTCCTGTTTTTCTCCTTTATGCCTTTATTTTGTGAATGTTTTCTAATGTAACATTTTAGTTCCTTTAATGATGTTTTACACAATATTTTTTACACAATATTACTTTCTTAGTGGTCACTCTAGGGCTTATAATAGAAATCTCTTTTTTTTTTTCTTTTAAAGAGATGACGTCTCACCAGGTGCAGTGGCTCAGGAGGCTGAGGTGGAAAGATCACCTAAAGGCCAGGAGTTTGAGACCAACCTGGATGACCCCATCTCTAAAAACATTTTAAAAGATATCCAGGTATGGTGTCATGCACCTATAGTCTCAGTTATTTCAGAAACTGAAATGGGATAATGACTTGTGCCAGGAGTTCAAGGCTACAGTGTGTTATGATCACACCACTGTACTCCAGCCTGAGCAACAGAGCTAGATTTCATCTCTAAAAAAATTAAAATAAAAAGATAAAGAGAGATAGAGTCTTGCTTTGTTGCCCAGGCTGGTCTTGAACTCCTGGACTCTAGCAATCCTCCTGTCTTAGCCTCTGGAGTAGCTGGGACTACAGGCATGCATCACCATGCTCAGCTTGCAATATAGGTCTTAATTTATCAGGATCTACATCAAGTTATGAATGTAATTCCAGTAAGACATAGAAATGTTATTCCTGCTAGCTCTCTTCTCTTTTCTTTCTTGTGCTATTTTGTTATACACATTTCATCTATATGTGTTTTGAACACAATAATACATCTTATTGTGTCACTTAATATAATTTTTTGTCTTTTAAATAAACTTACAGAAAAAAGGAGAGCAAGTATATATTATGGCTTTTTATATTAACCATCTTATTTAATATTTCTGCTTCTCTTCATTTTTTCCTGTAGATTAAAGTTACCATATGGTCTCATTTCCTTACTCCAAAACAGCTTTTTTCCCACCTGCCTTTTTCGTGCTGTTATTGTCAAATATATTACATTAGTATATGTTATAGGCCCAACAATACATATATACACACACACACGTGTGTGTGTGTATAACGCAATTACTTTTTAAAACAGTTAAGAGAAGAAGAAATCTGCGTTTATACTATCCTTTATAATTACATAGTTACTTTTATTGGTGCTTTTTATTTTTTCATTTGGATTCAAATTACTGTCTGGTGTCACTTGCTTTCAACCTGAAAGATCTTCTCTTAGCAACAAATTCTCTCTGCTCTTATTTATCTGGGAATGTCTTTATTTCACTTTAAGTTCTGAGTGATAGTTTTGCTGGGTAGAGGATTATAGGTGGACTGTTATTTTCTTTGATCACTTTGGATCTCACTGCCTTCTGGCCTCCACTGTTTTTAATGAGAAATCAGTTGCTGATGTTAAGTGGGATTCCCTTGTATGTAATGAATCATTTTTCTCTTGCTACTTTTAAATTTTTCTCTTTGTCTCTGTCATTTTTTTGTTTTAACTATAATGTATCTGGGCTGGATCTCTGCATTTATTCATCCTGCCTAGAGTTTGTTGGGTTTCTTGGTTGTGTAGATGAATGTTTTTCATTAAAATTGGCAGTTTTCAAGCCATTTTTTTTTTTTGAGACAGAGTCTTGCTTTTGTTACCCAGGCTAAAGTAAGTGCCGTGGCGTCAGCCTAGCTCGCAACAACCTCAAACTCCTGGGCTCAAGCAATCCTCCTGCCTCAGCCTCCCGAGTAGCTGGGACTACAGGTGCGAGCCACCATGCCCAGCTAATTTTTTATTTCTATTTTTAGTTGTCCAGCTAATTTCTTTCTATTTTTGGTAGAGACGGGGTCTCGCTCTTGCTCAGGCTGGTCTCAAACTCCTGGGCTCAAACAATCCTCCCACCTCGGCCTCCCAGAGTGCTAGGATTACAGGCGTGAGCCACTGCGCCCAGCCTAAGCCATGTTTTAAAACTACTTTTTTCTCCTCTCTTCCATCCTTTTGGTAATTCCACTGTGTATGTGTTGGTGTGCTTAGTGGTGTCCCCATTTTACTGAGGCTTTGTTTATTTTTCTTCTTTTTCATTATGCTGTTCATATTTCATAATCTCTATTGATCGATCTTAATGTTTGCTGATTCCTTCTTCTGCCAACTTAAACCTAGTGTTGATCCCCTCTAGTGAATTTTTTTATTTCAGTTATTATAGTTTTCAATCCCAGAATTTTCATTTGATTTTTATGATTTCTGTCTCCCTATTGTGATTCTACATTTAATAAACATTGTTGTCAAACTTTCCTTCTCTTTTTTTTTCCCCTGAGATAAGGTTTCACTGTGTTGTCTCCAGTAGAGTGCAATGGTGTCATCATAGCTCACTGCAACTTCCAACTCCTGGGCTCAAGCAATCCTCCTGCTTCATCCTCCTGAGTAACTGGTGCTTGCCACCATGCCCAGCTAATTTTTGTGATTTTTTGTAAAGACAGGGTCTCACTATGTTTCTCAGGCTGGTCTTGAATTTCTGGCCTTAAGCAATCCTGCCTTGGCCTCCCAAAGTGCTAGGATTACAGGTATGAGCCACTACACCCGGCCATATCTTCCTTCTTTAATTGTGGTTTCCTTTAATTATTTGAACAAATTTAAAATTACTGCTTTGTATTCTGTGTCTGCTAAGTTTAACATCTGGGCCTTTTCAAATTCAGTTGCTATTTCCTGCTTTTTTCCTATGTATGGGTCACATTCTCCTGTTTCTTCATATATGTTATAATTTTTTGTTGAAAACTGGGCATTTTAGATAATATATTATAGCATCTTTGGGTACTTATCTCTTTGTGGGGCTTGTTGCTGTTAATGTTTGCTTCTTTATTTGTTTAGTGAATTGGCTGGGCTAGTTCAGGTATGTCTATTTCTCCCATAATATTTAGACTGCTATCACTCCTCAGAAGGCACAGTCTGTGCCTGTGCAGTCACCCTGACCCTCCCCCCTAATAAGGGATGACAGTGGTTTTAGCAGGGTTCTTTTTTACTATCTCTTTCCCTGATCTCCCTCTAGATTTAAGGTCTAGATGGTCTTCTATTGGTATCACATCCAGCTGTTACTCTTGTCTAATTGCTAGATGATTGCTCTGTTTGTATGTATGTGTGTTTTGAAAATACTCTTGGGCGTAAATTGCTTCACAGCCTGTTCCATTAAAATAAGTCCCCTTTGGGCTGGGTGCAGTGGCTCACGCCTGTAATCCTAGCACTCTGGGAGGCCAAGGCGGATGATCGCTCAAGGTCAGGAGTTCGAGACCAGCCTGAGCAAGAGCGAGACCCCGTCTCTACTAAAAATAGAAAGAAATTAGCTGGACAACTAAACATATATAGAAAAAATTAGCCGGGCATGGTGGCCCACGCATGTAGTCCCAGCTACTCAGGAGGCTGAGGCAGAAGGATCACTTGAGCCCAGGAGTTTGAGGTTGCTGTGAGCTAGGCTGACGCCACGGCACTCTAGCCTGGGCAACAGAGTGAGATTCTGTCTCAAAAAAAAAAAAATAAGTCCCCTTTGAAGGAGTAGGGATCTTCTTAGTTATCTCTTCACTGGGTTCACTCTGTGAACTTCTAGTTGTTCCTTTGTTTTGTTTGTTGATATCATTGAGCTACTAGCTTCCTCATAATTTTCTCATTACCAGAATCTCCGTGATTTTTTACAGTGTCCTTAGACTTGAACTTCCCCAGGGTCTGTTCCAATTAGTCATTTCCTTTAGGGAGTGATACAAGTTCACTCCTAATGACCTGCCTCTCATAGTGGGCAGAAAGTCTGAACCACTGTTTTAGAGCTAGGGGCAGGGATAATAGCCCACTTCTCTCAGAGTGATAGTCCAGCTCTTTGAGTGGAGGACTGGGTTAACAGTTGTAGTCCCTGATATTCTTGGCTTGCCTCTCCCAGCGTGGAAATTATCCTATAAGCAAACTGAGATGAGAGCAACTGAGATCCCGTATTCTGAACCTACCATTCCTGGTGTAGAGCTTTTGGCCTACAAATTGGGGCTGGGCAGAGAAAGAGAGCTCCAAGGCCTCTCAGCTATGCTTCTTTATAATAGAGCTTCTGCAATACAGACCAGGGGGGATGAGAAGTGCGGTAAATCTGGCCCTCCTGGGAATCCCTAGTCTGGAAGCTAGGGATAGAGAGAGTCCCATCTCCGTGGCCACACCTACCTAAAGTAGTGCTTACATCACACTGAGCTGGGGGTTGGTGAATGGGTCATGGCTTAAATGTCACAGCCTCTCACTGTTCTTACTGGGTCTTAGTAAATTTCATGGAATAAATGTTTCTCCATTTTCTCTATGCCCTCAGGGAAATTTTCTGAGCCTTTATATGATGTTTTATAATTCTCACCAGTTATGATTACTTGGCTGGGGAGAGGGTCCGTGGAGCTCCTCACATCACCATTCTGAAAGTATTTATCTTCTTTTCTAGATCATTAAAGAAATTGACAGCACTCAAGGTTTTCCATTTAATCCTCATTTTCTGGGGAAAAGTGCAAAGCTAATATTTCTATACAAATCCAAAATGTTCAGTTTAAACTATCATTTTTCTATCATTTTATTTTTAGCTGTTTTTAATGAAAATGATAAGAGATTATATTAATTTGCTTAACGTTCTTTTTTGTTGAGACTAATTATCTTGCTGCATTTTTGCCAAATAGACCAGGTTACTAAATCGTACACTTGAGCAGATCCATAAATGCAACGACATCTGGAATCTCCTGAAACAAACAGGTACAGTGAAAACTGGAAGTTTGGTAACACAATTATGAAGGGAGTTTAGAATCTGAATTACCAAGTTTTTGTCACCAGTCAAATGATTATTTAAGAACTGATTTTTCTCCACTGTATGTCAGTATTTTGACTCCATAACACACTGCTTGGAGTAAGAATATTTTTTAATTTTCTTTTTATGAAAATATAATATTTAATATTTTATTGTTCGACATGTCATTATTGCTCTTTGGTTGCTAGATTTAATGTCTAATTTAATCAAGCTTTAACTCTGACTAAATGTAGGCTATAGTCTTCCAAATCACAATCAAGATATCAGATATTGCTAATGTTTTCTTATAAAATGATCTAAATAGTAGTCAACCTTTTGAAGTTATATAATAACTTGATACTGTTTCCTCATTAAAGATGATATTGTCTTTTAGGTTTAGATAGACATTTTTTTTTTTTTTGAGACAGAGTCTCACTCTCTTGCCTGGGGCGAGTGCCGTGGCTTCAGCCTAGCTCACAGCAACCTCAAACTCCTGGGCTCAGGCAATCCTACTGTCTCAGCCTCCCAAGTAGCTGGGACTACAGGCATGAGCCACCATGCCGGGCTAATTTATTTTTTCTAGATATATTTTTAGCTGTCCAATTAATTTCTTTCTATTTTTTGGTAGAGATGGGGTCTCGCTCTTGCTCAGGCTGGTCTCGAACTCCTGAGCTCAGAACGATCCGCCCACCTCGGCCTCCCAGAGTGCTAGGA
>CAUYSK010064632.1:0-19414 GCA_963575035.1 Avahi laniger | reverse complement strand
TGCCATGGAGTGAGCCTAGCTCACAGCAGCCTCAAACTCCTGGGCTCAAGTGATCCTTCTGCCTCAGCCTCCCGAGTAGCTGGGACTACAGGCATGCGCCACCATGCCCGGCTAATTTTTTCTATGTATTTTTAGTTGTCCGATTAATTTCTTTCTATTTTTAGTAGAGACGGGTTCTCGCTCTTGCTCAGGCTGGTCTCGAACTCCTGAGCTCAAACAATCCGCCTGCCTCGGCCTCCCAGAGTGCTAGGATTACAGGCGTGAGCCACCGCGCCCGGCCTGCACACACATTTCTTTATATATTTCTTATATATAAAGAAAAAATTGAAAATCTGGTGTTCCTGCCAACAGATACCTACAGTAAAATGTTGCTGTGGAAACTCATGAATTATTTGTCCTTATTTCTTCTGACACTCTTGATAGCAACAATAGTGTTAGCCTCTGCTTAGTTTATAGTTAGTAATAACAATCTCCTACATTTTTGTGTTGCCTCATAGTTTATAAAACATTTTTATACAAGTCTTGTTTGATCCTCACAGCCACTCCGTGAGACAGGTAATGTTAACATTGTTTATGATTTGCCACTGGAGATACTAAAGTTCAGAAAGTTTGTGATTTGTCCAAGGTCACACAGCTAGTAAGAAGGGTCACCTTTTCTATCACTCTGCCTTTTGGCCCTAAGTAAGTACTACAATTATTCTTGGTTTGGTAGAGGACAATCATTCAGGCCTTTTGCCTCCTAGGTGATCACTGTATGATAGAAGTTGCAACAGGAGATGAAAAATTAAACGATCATACACAAATACCAACTGTTTCCATTGGGTATTGTTAGGAATTCTCAAAGTTGAGTACATGGAATCATATAACTATAGTTACACTCCTATAAGCATTTACCTTTTACTGTCCTAAGCACTTTAAATATATCACAACTCACTTAATCCTCATAACAATCACAGAACAAGGGTCCTGTTTTTATCATACCCATTTTACAGGGGAGGAAACTGAGGCACAGAGGATTTAAGTCATGAGTGCTGGGTCACACAGCTTCTTAGTGGCTGAATCAAGATTTGCTCCAAGATAGTATGGCTTTTGGATCTTTAACTACTAGGCTAAATTGCCTCTTACATTAAGAATTACCACTTATATGGTAATTCCTATATGCCAGGAACACACATATATAGACTCATTTAATCCCATTATTGACATATTTAACATTTTAACTCAAATGGAAAGCAGATATAGAAAGAGGGGGGTCGGGGAGGACAGGGAGAGGGGAAAGAGGGGTGAGAGAGAGAGAGAAAGAGAAACAACTTAAAGTGCCTGTGATGAGGCCCACCATTGCACTCAAAGAGTACATGAACACATGCCCTGAAGTGAGATGGGAAGGAGAATCAGCTCCCTTGGCCAGTCCTAGTTCCCCCATGGCTCTCTAGGTGTGAGGATCTCATGTGCAGAAGATAAGTCTAGTGTTCAAGAATTTGCATTTTTCTTATAACATGGCCCCTAAACATCAGCCAACTACCTCATTTGGTTCTCAGCCAAAGAAACAGCACTCTCTTTCCATACTGGAATAAAAACTCTCTCTGTTGTGTTTACTAAGTGGAGGTATTTGGGTCTCTGACATGATTGACATCTTAAAAAGATTTAATGATAATGAAACAACTCTTAGGAGGCCACGCTACTACCTTGTGTCATTTTGCAAGCTATGTACCTTTCAAAAAAGATTCTCAGCCCGAAACAGGCCATTTTCACACCAGCTGTCATGTGAAGATTCTATGGGCAGCTCAAGGGCATCATTAAACAGTTCCACCAAAGAGAATATAAATTTTGTTGCTGCTAAGGAATCAGAGCCTTGAATTCCTGAAATGATTTTATAGTTATGGTACTTCATAAAAGTGTTTAATAACAAACTTGGCTCACTTGGAAATTGCCAGTCTAAAGGACTTTGCCCCAATTTGAGATGTGATTATGTTTGTTTTTAAGAAAATATCTAATGATTTATGAATAAGTTCATATTTCCGTTAAAGATTCACAATCTCTTTTGATCACTCTAAATGTAAGGATAATGGTTTTATGATTCCACAAGGCTGTTCATCATTTAATTAAGGCTTCTATTACTGATTCCTTTTTTGTCATGTTGAGTGGTCATCATTATTTTCTACCTAAATCAGACAAATTAAAATGGCCAATGTGAACACTTAACAGCTGCAAACACATGTGCCTCAAAGAAACTTTAAGATTATGTTCCATTAACCATCCACAAATGGTTGCTCTTTGGCAATTTGTACAATGACATACAATAACACTCAGCAATTTATAAATCTGAAGATTTATTGTTTAGACTGGCATGTGTAAAGTACTTGAGTTTCAAAGTGTTTTTACTTACATTATATCTTTTGATCCTTAGGCTTATAAAATCTAAGTTCTTAGTCTCTGGAATGAGACTACCTGGGTTTATATTTTGACTCTACCACTTTACTGGCTGTGTGATGATGTGCAAGTTACCTAATCTCTTTGTTCTTGCATTTCCTCATCTATAAAATGGGGATAGTAATAGAGTCTACCTCCTGACTTGGGGTTATTGTGAAGATTAAATGAGCTACAACTTGTACAGAACGCGAACAATGCCTCTGGCATAGGAAGCACACAGTACCTTTTAGCTACTATGACTAGCTATAATTATTATTATCCACCCCAGTTTTCAGAAGAGGAAACAGACTCAGAGATTAAATGACTGTATATGCCTATAAATCCTAGAGTTAGGACTTAAAACCAGGTCTAATGGATTTCAAACTTTGGCCTCTTCTCCTAACCCCATGCAGCCTTTCTTGTTTAATGTAAGAAAACAGGTTTTCTAATTAAGAACTTTTAGAGGAAAAAAAATTCTTTCTTTCTTTTCCTGTCCTAAAAAGGGAGACCAGTTTTTTCACCCACTTTCAGGGTGAGATTCATGTTATCTTTTTTTTTGGTCTTCATTTTATACTGTGAATGTGTTCAGTTTTACTTCTGTCTGATGAATCATTCTTGTTGGAACAAGGAAGGAAGAAAATTAAAGGAAAGAAAAATAAGATAAGAATCAAAAATGGAAATTGGCTCAGAAAATATTACAGAGGATATGCATTGGAAAAGGTGAAATTGAGTCATCAATTCCTGCACGTTAATTTTTGAGATTTTTGTGCTTTGTCTCAAGAAAAGCCTCCGAAAAGAGGACACCATAATTATCATACTTAAATATTAGCTTCAGATGGTAAGAAATGTAGTTCATAAACAAAAGAAGACTTAAAGAAAGCTCTGCTTTCGCAGCTTTAAGTAAAGCCAGTCTAATGGCATTCCTAAAAGGAAACCAGGATCTATGGTCTCCATTGGTACTTATTTACTATTTTCTCTCAGGTCCAATTTCTCCTGTTTTCTCTCTGTCATTTTCTCTTCCATTTACCCTTTTTTTCCTTTTATTTTTATCCTAATCTTTCTGTACTTCAACAAAATTTAGCTTTCCCTTCCCTTCCCTTCCCTTCCCTTCCCTTCCCTTCCCTTCCCTTCCCTTCCCTTCCCTTCCCTTCCCTGACGGGGTCTCACTCTGTCACCCAGGCTGGAGTGCAGTGCACAATTATAGCTCACTGCAATCTTGAACTCCTGGGCTCAAGCAGTTCTCCCACCTCTCAACCTCCCAATTAGCTGGGACAAGTTTGCGCCACCACGCCCAGCTAATTTTTCTTATTTTTTGTGGAGACTGAGTCTCCATATCTTGCCTGGGCTGTTCTCTAACTCCTGGCCTTAAGCAATCCTAACCCCCTCTGAGGCTTCCTGAGTAGCTGGAATTTCAGGAACAGCTAGGTGATAGTTTCTTAAACAGTAGTTAATGCAAAGAGAAGCATTTTCAGGGTAGCCCAACTAGGACCTCCTTATAGCTAGATCCTCATGGATCGGTGCCTTATTTTGTTGTTCTTCACAAGGATCTTCCTTTCTCTCTGGTAGAAGGAAAAGAAAAATGGAGGCAGTTCCCCTGTATCTTTCAGGATAAGGTCTCAACTCCTCAGTGGACCCAGCTGACTCTCCACCTTTGGCCCCTGCCCTCTTTCTACTTAGTTGTACTACGCTCAAGTCTTCAGTTTCCAAACAGAGAATTGCTGCGTTAAGATTCTTGCATAAGCTGTTATTTCCAACTAGAATTCCTTTTCCCCAGCCATTATTCACTTGACAAACTCCTAATTGGGCAAAACTCAGATGATCTGTCATCTTTTCCAAGAAGCTTTCCCTGAAGCTCCCAGTCTGACTCAGAAATTCCTCCTCCATGTTCCACATCATAACGTGCAAACCTCTAGCACGAGGGGCAGGGTTAAGGTTAGGGGTAGGATGATTAGCATCCACAATATAGCCCACATTTATCCACTTACATCTCCGCCACTGACTTCTTGATCTAGGTCACCATTCATCTCTTGCCTAGACAAATTATAGTCTCCTAACAGGTGTCCTGCTTACTTACATTCCTCCCTCTCTGTAGTGCATCATTTACACTGCAGTCACAATGACCTTTATAAGAAGACATATTCCATGCATCCAAAAATATAGATAATGTATAAAATTAGATATAACAAATACAGTGGAATGAACGCCCATGTATCCAACACCACTTAAGAAACAGAAAACTAATACCTTTGAGACTCAGAGTCTCCGCTCAAATCACTATCTTGATTTTGGTGTTTAATATTCCCTTATTAAAAGAAAAATTATTTTACCACTTATGTATGTGTTTCTAAACAATACATTATTTAATTTTGATTGTTTTTGAACTTTTGAAAAATAGCTACATGCTGTTTGCTTTGCAATTGGCTTTCTGCACTCAGCATTGTTTCTGAAATTCATGTAGATTATCACTTCTGTACAATAATATGCCATTGTATAAATATATCACAATTTATATAAATTTCTGTTGATGAACTATTAGGCTTTTTTGAGGTTCTATACGATCACCAGCAATGCTAAAATCAACAGTTTTAACCAGGGCTCCTAGTATATGTATGCAAGGATTTCTCTAGGGAAGGGTTGTCCAAAAGAACTTATGTGTTGATGATAAGTTCTGTATCTGTTCTGTCTGATATGATCCTCCAACCACGTATGGCTTTTAAGCACTTGAAATGGGACTACTACAATTGAAAAACTAAATTTTTAATTTTATTTATTTATTTTTAGTTTTTTAGAGATAGGGTCTCACTCTATTGTCCAGGCTGGAGTACAGCAGCAAAATCATATGTAGTTCACTGTAACCTTGAACTCCTGGGCTCCAGTGATCCTCCTACCTCGGCCTCCCAAGTAGCTAGGACTACAGGTGGGTGCCACCATACCCGGCTAATTTTTCATATTTTTCATAGAGATGAGGTCTTACTATGTTGCCCATGCTGGTCTTTTAACTCCTGGCCGCAAGCTATTCTCTCACCTTGGCTTCCCAAAGCACTAGGATTACAAGTATAAGCCACTGTGCCCCAGCCTAAATTTTAAATTTTAATTAATTTAAATTTAAATCGCCATTGGCAGCTAGTGGCTACCATATTGGACATAGCAGCTCTAGAAGTACACACAAGAATAGAGTTGCTGGGTTATAGAGTATGTGCATCTTAAACTTTATAAAATATTGACAAATGCTTTCTAAAAATGATGATAATAATTTGTACTTCCACCTGCAGTATATAAAAATTGTCAACAGTGTTTTTAAATGTCTGCCTTTAAAACTTTTGCCTACCTAGACATAAAATGGCATTTTATTTCAGTTTCATTTGCATTTCCATCATTACTGTTTATTTGACATTTATGTTTTCTATTTTGTGAAATGCCTATTTAGGTCTGTTGTCCTTTTTTCTATTGGGTTGTTTGGTTTTTCCCTATTGATATTTAGGAGTTACTTAAATATTTTTAATATTATTTTTTTCTAATTAAGCGTGTTGCAACTATCTACAAAGATATCCTTAAAAACATAAACCAAATCATGTTCTTAAAACTCTACAATGGCTTCCCATTGCACTTAGAATAAAATCTAAGCTTCTTACTATGGTGCAGCGAGCATTATGTTGACTCTCAACACCTGTCCCATTCCTGCAGGACTAAAGAGAGGCAATGCAGTTTGGGAAATTGACCAATGCACTAGGGATAGTCCTAATCCTTATAAGGGCAAGTCCGTTCCCCTAGCCAACGATGGGTTCAGGAAAAGGCATATGACCTCATTTTGGATAATAAAATGCAGGGAGAGATTTGCTGAAAGCTTCTAGGAAAGTTGGTCTTCACTCATAGGAGAGAGTAAGAAAAAGCCAGACTCTTTCACTGGACTCGAAAGAGGAAGCATGAGGAGAGCTAGCCCAAAAGATGATTCTAACACTGTGAGTGCAGATTATAGTGCTGGAAAGAAGTTAAGTTCTTTATGACTTTGTTGAGCACTGTTTCTTTCTTTTTCTTTTCTTTTCTTTTTGTTTTGTTGTTTTTGTTTTCTTGAGACAGGGTCTTGCTCTATTGCCTGGGTTAGAGTGCAGTGGCAACCTCAAGCTCCTGGGGCCTCCCAAGTAGCTGGGGGACTACAGGCGCAGACCACCACCCCTGGCTAGTTTTCTTTATTTTTTGTAGAGATGGGGTCTCTCAATGTTGCCCAGACTGGTCTTTAACTCCTGGCCTCAAGCAATCCTCCCACTTTAGTCTCCCAAAGTGTTAGGATTATAGGTGTGAGCCACGGTACCCAGCAGCCAATACTGCTTGTTTCTATCCTAAGGCCCTTGCACTTGCTTTTCCCTCCTCTTGCAACTTTCATCCATAGATCCACACAAAGCCAGGTCTTTACTGTCACTCAGTATCAGCCCAAATGGCCACCTCCTCAGAGAGTCCTTTTATGCCACTGCTACCCCTGGCCAGTCATTATCACATCATCCTGTTATCTTTTCTTTTCTTTCTTTTTTTTTTTTTTTAGACAGAGTCTCACTCTATCACCCGAGCTAGAGTGCAGTGGCATCATCACAGCTCACTGCAACCTCAAACTCCTGGGCTCAAGCGATCCTCCTGCCTCAGCCTTCTGAGTAGCTGGGAGTACAGGTGTGCACCACCATGCCTGGCTAATTTTTAGTAGAGACAGGATCTTGCTCTTGCTCAGTCTGGTCTTGAACTCCTGAGTTCAAGCAATCCTCCCTCCTTGGCCTCCCAAAGTGCTAGGATTACAGGCATGAGCCAATGCTCTCAGCTGTTTATTTTCTTTATATTATTATTTGAAATTATCTACATTTATTTGTTTATTGTCTGTCTGCCCCATTAGAATGTAAGCACCAGGAAGGAGGGAACTTGTCTTTCTGGTTTTCCTGTGTATTTCTGTGTCTAATACAGTGCCTGACACACAGTAATGCTCAATGAATATTTTTTGTATTAATCAAAAAATAACAATTTTGTTGTCAATTTTCTCCATTAGATTGAAGCTCCTCGAGGTCAGGGACTAAAATGTTCTTCATTTTTTGTATATCAAGTGCTTAGTACAGTTGCTGCCAAATAGTACATGCTCAAATAGAGGTAGAACAAATGAATGAATGAGAGAGTGAGAGAGAGAGAAATTTGGGAGAAATATAATGTCAACCTATTACCTTTATGAGCAATATAATTGGCAGTTGATTTTCTCCCATTTTCTCAGTGCCTATGGGAGGATTTTATGGATATAGTAATATCCCCATGAGTAAAGGATGTATGCTCCTCAAAGCACTTCACAATCTGATTGTAAGCCATCTTTTCAACCTCGTTTCTTACTTCCTGTATGCCTTCTTTCCCCCTACCATTTACTCCTCATTCCTGCCACATCAAATTCTAGAACAGCTGGATTTTATGAAAGGGATACATTCCTGAAACTTCATGCAAAATTTAAAACTTCCATAATTCAAGACTGTTTTTCTCATAACAATAAATGAAAATTTATTGAAGGGAAGATACTGTTTTTCCAGCTAAAATGGCTCCGCCATGTGGCAATAACACAAACATTTTCTAGTTCATTTTAGCACCACTGCCAGCTTTGAAAATATGCAGTTCCTGACAAATGTTAAATATTGTGAGGGCTTCACATTGCTTCGAATTCTGTGCATATAGTGAGGTGTTATTAATGGCTTATAATGAACTATTTCAAACTTGCATAATTCAAATACTCATAAAACTTGACCAGACGTTCTCATCATTCCTAAATCACACTCAAAGCCATTCATGCCTCTGCCTTTGCCTATGCTTTTTCCTCTGCCTAGAATATTCTGTGAATTGCTAGCATCTAGAACAGTGACTGGCAGAAATGTTATAGCCAGAGGCAGGGATAATATTTCAGGTATAATAACAACACTGAAGAATATTGGATAATGTTTCAAAAAAAAAAAGCAGACATAATTTACAACTAACATTGAATATGCTGAAACACCTAAAATCTGAATCTGAGATTCTTTGGGCCAGGGAGGAGAAACAAGGGTTGGGTTAAGCCCACATGGAATTCAGGAGTGGCAGGAAAGGTAGAAGTCCTAAAACTGCCCAATCATCTGACTCAGATGGGTAGATGTCACATTCTGGAGAAATCATAGTGAAGGGATGTAGGATCCTTCAACCCCAGAAAGTCCCAGGATTCCGTATCTCAAAGCATTAGCAGGATCAGTTCCTGCTGGCTTTGTTCATCCCAGGGAGGCAGAAATTATGGGGTTAATGGGATGAGGGTGGAAGGCCAGAGGTAATCCTCCCAGACTCCGCCTAGGTCACTCTAAATCAGGGGTTGAAAAACTCAAATATCCACAGGCAATAAACATAAATGAGTGAAGTAAGCTAAATATAAAGAAAATTATATGGCCCCCCTTGATCTATTATTTTTTTCACGTTTTTATTGGGTTTTTTGGTAGAAACTATAAAACCTGATAGACAAATTATAAAAGAGCTGTAACATTTGCTTTTACACTTTTGATGTGTAAAACAATCATGCGAAAACAATAATATTTTCAAGAGACTCCAGCTACCCAGATTTGTATATAAAATTCCCCAATGCTAAATATTGGCTCAAAATTTTTAAATCGCTATGCAGGCCAAACAAAACACACAGGAGCTGAATTTGGCTCAGTAGACTGCCAATGTGTGAACTCTGAAGTTTACTATCAGGGCTGGTGAAATATCAGGAGGCTTTCTGACCAAGGCAAATCTTGGAGTGTGTTAGGGCAACACTTAAAGGTGACTGAGCTTCATATAATTTCAGAATGTTTGTTTTGGGTTCTAGTCCAGATTTCCATTCCACATAAAATCTGGTCTTTTCCATCAAAATACAAGCAGTTGACCAACATATGTCAAAGATTGATGGACAGCAAACCAAGGGCCATGTGATGGAGTATTTGCCTTGAGGCTGGGCCTGTTTGCTTTAACTGGGTGGAACCCCATGGACGCAAGAGGCAGAAGGCATATCTGCAATGGCACTCTGTCACCCTAGGTAGAGTGCAGTGGCATCATCATAGCTCACTGCAACCTCAAACTTCTGGGCTCAAGCGATCCTTCCACTTCGGTCTCCCAGTGTGCTAGGATTACAGGCATGAGCCATCACGCCTGGCCTTCTTTTCTAATATTATGGATTTCATACTAGAATTCTGTTTCTGGTCGCTTTGTCCCACGAAGTGTCACTGGGCCTACAACATTTCTTCTGGCTGGAGTTAGAGATATAGGTCCTGAGAATTCTATTTTTGGAAAAATGTCTTCCTGAGTGGGTCAATTGGGGCGGACCCCCTGAGAAACCAGTTTTATTCTGTACCTCCTCTCTGTGCCCAGTGGGGGCTGAGTGCATGGGTGTAAGTTGCTGGGTGGAAAGGTGATACTAAGGGTGCCACCCTGACAATGAGGGCAGAGTAGGAGACCTGGCAAGAGATGATGATAGGAATCTCTGGGAATGGGTGGGGAAATATGATATAATCACCGGCATGAAAAGGGTGGCAGTAGCTGTAAAACTGGTCCCCTCCACCTTCCCAGTGATTCTATCTCCTTCTCTTTTCCTGAGCAATTGTACTCTCTCCAAGATATATTTAATCTCTCATCTTTACTGGCTCCTGCCTTTCATCTTCCAGTAGACATAAGTTTTCTGTTTCTCCCAAAACAGCTTCCCTAATATTTGCCTCCCTATTAACTCACACTAATGTGGCTTCTGCCCATTTTTCCCTTCCACTGAAACTGCCCTCTCTAAGGTTGCCTCTTACTCTGTTGCCAAACCCAGTCTTACTTGATTTTTTGCAACTTTTAGTCCCATTTACTATCGTTTCCTTGCCTTCCTGGGATTCCAGGACATAACTCCCCAGGTCTTTTCCTACCTCTCTGACTGCTGTTTTTCTGCTGGCTCCTCTGTCTTCACCCCTTCTTTAAATGTTACTGTCTCCAAAGTTAATGCTACCCCCATATGGCATCCTTATAAGAAGTAGTGAAAGGTACATCACACTCTTGATCGGGCACAGCCCTGGGCCGGGGTGCCTGGCTTGCCAAGCAGAGTCTGGATTGGATTTCAGCCCCTACTCACCACACTCAGCTTAGTGCCCTTGTGCCGTGAACACACTGTGCAGGGTGCTATCCTTGGTACTCATCTCTTCCTTGCTCTATCCTCTTTCCCTCTGCAACCTTGCTAACTTTCATGGTTCCAACCCTAACTTATGTTTCATACCTAATCTGCAGACATTTTTTCATCTACCTTCTGGACTTCTCTTCCTGGGTGTCCCGTGGGTACCCCAAACTTGCCATGGCGCAAACTGAGTTCAGATCTGCACACTTGTATACTCCCAAAGATGCCTGTTTTTCTGCATTCCCTATCTTGGTTAATGACACCACCTTCCATCATCTCATTCAACTGATAACTTCAAGATTATCTATGCCTCTTCCCTCTCCATAATTTAAGGTTTTTGCAATCTTCTACGTGCACTACTGGAATAACCTTCTAATTAGTTTCCCCATCTCCAGAATTGCTCCCCTCCAAATTACCCTCCCTCTTGCCATCAGATTTCTTTCTTTACACAGACCTAAGAATATTTCTCCTTAGTTTAAAAACCTATTTTGGCTTTCAATTAACCATAAGATAAAGTCCAGATGCTCAGGTGTAGCATATAAAATACTTCATATCCTGGCCCAAACCTACCTTTCCAGTCCTACTCCTTGCCTCTGATCCCAACACCTTCCTTGCTGTTAACCACATCAGACTATGATGCACAGTTTCTTGAATATGATTTTGCCATGGCTTTAATGTTTCTGTGCCTTTGCTGGTGTCTTGAATGTCCTTCTGTTCTTTGCCTTGTAAAATCCCATCCACTCTTATTATACTCACCTGTCACCTCTTTTTTCAGGCACCCTCTGGCCTTAATTCAGAGTTCTCTCTTCACTGCTTCTATAGCACTATGGGATGCTGGTACAGAGGGTATTGTCCAAAAGCTGTTTTGCATCTCTTTTCCACTACATTATGAGTTTCTTTTTTTTTTTTTTAAAGGCTAGTTGAGTGAAGCAGCACAAGTGGAGAAGGAAACATTATGTGTTTCTCAAGGGCAAGATTAAGCTTTGTTAGTCTCCATATCATCAGCTTGTCCAGTACCTGATATATGGTAGACATTGAATAAAAATTTATGGTTTGGATTGGGCAGGATGCTTGAACATCATTTTGTGAAAAGACCAATTATTTCTTTCAGTGTAATTTTCAACCTGTTACTCTTCTTCAGTATTGAAAGAATCTCAGAATAGGATGATTAATGGGCCCCAATTAAGACAGTTGCTATGTCATATCCCCAATCTTTACCTGACTTTCTCTAGAGACACAGAGACTGTGATTTCTCACATGATGAGTGCCTGAGTATGGTTTTTTTCCAGGTATCAGAGGGCCTTAGAACCAGTGATGATTTTCAACCTAAGACCTAGATTCTAGGTTCCACAAAAATCTCACTGTTTTGAATAGCAGAGACAGGGTTTCAGTGCTAAAGCAGATAAATACGTATTTGTTTTATCATCTGTGGGTTCTATCCCAGCATCTCACTAAAGATTGAGATTGCAGCGCACGAGAAACAATATTAACAAAAACCAAGGTTTTCGCAATTTCAAAACCTTGGAAAACTGCTGAGTTATCTTGAAAGCCTAGAGGAGGAGCATCATTTACAGGTTTTGTAGAGAGCCTGACAAAATAGTATTGATGCACAAGACTGACCTCTGTCATTTCCCTTAGTTACACCCCACAGTACACTCTGAGCTACGGAGGAGACACTGGCGGACTCCATGAAGCCCAGATGGGGAGTTTTCATGAAATGAGCAGATGTCTAATTGTAGAACTCTGTTAGTAGCTTCTGAGTGGGTGGGAAAGAGCTTGGTTCCAATTCCCCCTCAAATACAAGAATTTGGATCTGACTAGACTCCAAGCAACAAGTTGCCATTGACAGTGCAGTGATTGGTCAGCAAAGGATGCCTATAGGAAGAACCTTTGGGTGCATTTCTTGTGACTTATCAACCCACCCTAAGCCCCGTGCTTACTTAATTATGGGCCCCTCAGCTTCTCCTTTCTGCCTTGAACCCCCTTCTGGCTTCTCAAAAGGCTAATGAGGTCAATTCCCCGATGCTAGAGTATTCGGGGTCCGGGCCCAGTATGGAATCCTCGGGCTGCCGCGCCGGCCGGGGCCTGATCGCGGGAGGGCGCCCGCGTGGCCAGGAAGAGGGATTACAGATGGCCGAGGGCCCCAGCGCCGCCCGGGCGGACGGAGGGCAGCGCAGGGCGACCGCGCGGTTGGGAGCTGGGTCCGGGGCGACCTCGGGACGCGCCCGGGCGGGGGCGCCAGCAGCACTCAGCACGTCAGCTAGGCCGCCCCCGTCGGCCGTCCTCCGGGCGGGGCCAGCCCCGACGGCGCTGACTCAGCAACGCGAGGGGGGAGTTTTGTCCCTCCGCGGACCCCGTTTCTCTTGGCCTCGGCCTCCCCGCCGCCACTGAGCCGGTTTCCTTTTTCCGGCGCTCCGGGTGCGAGAGACAGGTCCGGCCTCCTAGGCAGCAAGCCTCAGTGCAACTCCGGCCCTCGCCTGAGGACCCCGAAAACTACCGTTACCCCGCCGGGCATCGTGGGCGCCATGAGCAACGCGGGTGAGGCGCGGCTGTTCCCCGCCGAGGCTCTGCCGGGGTCCTCTCTGGCGGAGCTCAGCGGTACCCATGAGGCTCGGCAGCAGGGAAGGCCGGGGGCTGGGACTAGGGGCGATGGCAGAGATGGAGCTTTCTGGGCGGGCTGGAGCGGCCTGGAGGGAGACAGCTTCTTGCAGGAGGACGCCGGTAAAGGGCTTCCCGGTGCAGTGGTCACCTCAGGATGCGCTTAAGAAGTTGGACCCGGGATATGGGACTCCCGGATCAGCCCTCTTCAGCCTCCTTTTGGTGTTAAATCTTGTTTGGTCTCTCAGCAGGACTGAATTCGGAGAAGGTAGCTGCTCTGATTCAGAAACTGAATTGCGACTCCCAGTTCGTACTTGCTCAGAATGTCGGGACTACTCACGACCTTCTGGACATCTGTCTGAAGAGAGCCACGGTACAGGGTACTCAGCATGTGTTCCAGCATGTTGTGCCTCAGGAGGGCAAGCCTGTCACCAACCAGAAGAGCTCAGGTGAGGTCTTAAACTTCTTGCATACTTTATTTGAACTTCTTGACACCGTCCCATTTTAGTGACTTACTTAAGCACGGTCTTTAAGGGAACAGGTTTGTACTAAAAGAACTTGTAGTAAATTCCTAGAGAATAGGCATGGGTAAAGGTAGTTCTAGGAACATTACCCGTGTGGCTTATTAACACATTTGGTTTGGGTACTAAAGTGACAAATCCATGATCATACGTTTGGGTGTAATTCACTATATTCTGGCCTGATGTTAAGTGATTGTAACCCATGTCTTGTGGATGTACACTCATGATTACAAAACAGACAATGCAAAAATGTTCATATCCTAGAGAAGTCTCCAGAGTTGCCCTGAAGGCCATATGCAAATGTATGAAATAGAAAAGACATAATGTAATTATATCAAAATGTCATCAAATGTAACTTCTAAATATGCTTCTTGGTTACAAGTGAAGCTAATGTGCTAACTGACTCAGTTCCCACCAATAGACCAATTTGTAATACAGAAAAAAATCCAATTCCCATGCCTTTCTGGTCAAGAAGTCTTGTTTTGGTATCTGCTAGCTAGCACCATTGTCATAAAACAGCTACAGTGAAAGATTGGTTATCCAGTATCTAAATATAAAGAGAACATTGTCACAACACAATTGTACTAAAAGGATTTTTGAAAGTCTTTATCCATTTAAAAACTATTCCCACTCTGTATTGACAGAAAGCACATCAGTACTTGTAGAGAGCCAGTCACAACTCACAAAGTGTACATTTAACAAGGATATGTTTTATCATATGTACATTATACTTTAGTAAAGTTGATTTTTAAATTTTAAGGAAAAAAGTCAAGACCTTACAATAATTAATGTTTTGCTGGAGAGGAAAAGTGCTTGGAGTGGTATAGGCTCTCAGGCTACAAATGATTTCATTAGTAATGTCACAGTGGTCCTACAGAGTTTAGATTGCATTGATCTCTTAGGGAAAAGCCTGGAAATGCTAATTTGGAACAGGTCAGGTCTTATACATTCTGTAGTGTCACTTTTATTTACAAAAAAATCCAAATAGCACTTGAGCTATGTAGTTTATTTCCATTCAGTTTTCACATTAACAGTTCATCCAGATTCCTTCTACTAGAAATATATAGTGTACAGAAGAGAGGTGGCATACAGATAAACCTAAGGTAAAGATGAGTGTTGCTAAGGCATTAGCAGCTTTTCCAAAAACACTGTAGTTACTTATTTTACACTTTTTTTCTTGTTACAAAGTTATTCCTGTTCAACATAGAATATTTGCAAAACACCAAGTGAATATTTTCTGTATATCCCTCAGGTCTGTGTGTGTGTGTTCGATATGGGTTGATACCTTACACATTGTTAGGTAATCTACCTACCTTTTTCACTTACCAAAATATTGTCAGTATATTTTCATATCAGTAAAAAAGTTATGCCCAAATATAAGTAAAGGCTTTTCCCTCTCAATTTTCTTTCGGAAAAGAGAATTACCGTATATTTAAGGCTTTACAGAAACCCTCATATTGGGCACTCTTAGTTATTTTGAAGTTGGAGTACAATTTGGAAAAGACATTACTCTGAAATAATCACAAACCTATGCTAATTTTGGATGCTTATGGAGATCATTTGTTTGAATCCGTTTTTTTTAAAAGTCGAGAAATTTGAACACAGTGTATTCCTAGAACATGGAAATGTTGGCTATCATTGTAAATAGGCCTTTTAAAGATCACTTAAATCAGTACTGGAAGTGGTGACATTATGGAGTTTGTGATTATATACTTACAGGACCAATGAAAAATCTGATTGTATAGTTGGTGCTTGGCATAAAATTTTCAGGGACGGCATCGTGCATGGATTCAAAACATTGCTATGATTCTAACATACTAAATGGAAAAAAAGACAATGTGTTCTGATTGAAAGAGTGGATCTAAAGATGGCAGGTTGCATTTAAAGGTATAAATCAGTGTGAAAATGAAATGTAAAAGTAGGAAAAACAGTGCTTCTAAATCAATTTTTTATGTTAACATGATTTTAAATATCTGTATATATTTAAATTACTAAATTAAATATTATAAATAGGCAGTTTACTGTTTCATCTATATCTTTAAGTGTTTACATAATCCAGTTAGCTAAATGTCTCACTTTTTTTTTTTTGACTTATCACTAGGAGAATGGAGGACTAATTTAAGTTCGCCCTATAATGAAGCATATACTGTATATTCCGGATTAAAAGACAGGGATTTTATAAAGCTTTTGCTAGGTATTGCCAAATTGTATGCAGGAATTTTGTACCTATTTAGATCCCTATGCAAAATGATAACAATATTTTTTTCCTTGCCAATATTGGGCATTATCAATTAAAAAAAATGTCTCCCCACTTACCAGATGTCTTTTATGATGAACTTGAAAAAAATGTTTCTTTGCCATTTATGTCTTTTTTGGCCACTGAACGATTCGTGATCTCTGCTCATGTTTTTCTAGCAGTTTCTTTTTCTAATGTGATTTTCTTAGGTGATTTGTAATGGATCCTTTTTATTTTTTATTTTATTTTTTTAATTTTAGAGACAGGGTCTTATTCTTTTGCCCAGGCTGGGCACCGTGACACAATTGTAGCTCACTGTAACGTCGAAGTTCTAGGCTCAAGCAATACTCCCTCCTCAGCCTCTTGACTAGCTAGAACTAGCGTATGCCACCATGCCTGGCTAATTTAAAAAATTTTTTTGTAGAGATGAGTTCTCACTATGTTGCCCAGGCTGGTCTTCAACTCCTGGCCTCAGGTGATCCTCCTGCCTCAGCCTCCCAAAGTGCTGGAGTTACAGGGATGAGCCATCACACCCAGCCCTGTAATGGACTCGTATGTGAAGGGATTTTTTTTTTTTTTTTAAGTAGAGTGTCACTCTGTCCCCCTAGTTAGAGTGCCGTGATGTCATCATAGCTCACTGCAACCTTAAACTCCTGGGCTCAAGCCGATCCTCCTGCCTCAGCCTCCTGAGTAGCTGGAACTCCAGGCATGCACCACCACACCTGGCTAATTTTTTTTAATTTTATTTTTTGTACAGATGAGGTCTTGCTATGTTGCTTAGGCTGGTCTCAAACTCCTGACCTCAGACGATTGCCTCAGCCTCCCAAGATGCTAGCAACCATGGCCTGCCAAATTTTTATTTATTTGTTAAAGATGTTAGCTTTGCATATATATTGCAAATAGTAATTACTGTCTTTCTTTTTTGTTTTGTTTTGTTCTTAATCTTTCTGCTCTTTCTGATTTAGTCTTGAATTGTCCAAATCTTGTCATGGGTTCATTGTTAGAACAATGTAATCTGTGTGAACACTCATCATAATTTCTTGATCTGCTTTTTTATTTCAGGGCGATGCTGGATCTTTTCTTGTCTGAATGTTATGAGACTTCCATTCATGAAAAAATTAAATATTGAAGAATTTGAGTTTAGTCAGTCTTACCTGTTTTTCTGGGACAAGGTATGGGACTGATCTGGCAAGATTCTTTTTGTTTTGATATCAACCTTAGTGGGGACTGCCTCTTCATTTCTTGCTTTTCCAGTTGTAGTCTGTCCTTTCATTATAGGTGGGACACCTTTTATTCTTATTTCCAAAGTCTCAAAAATTGACTCTTTTCAAAGGTAGAACTGCTTTTGGTTGGTAGGTGGCTACCTTTTACAATGAAGTAATAAGTTTACTGACTCACCTTACTGCTTGCTTGTTTCTTTATCTAAAATTTAAAATTTTATTTTCAGTAATTTCCTTTTTTTAGCATCTTTATTTAGGTTATTTAGTCTTTTCTAGAACCTACTTCCCCTTCTCTGGTAGTACTTGTCTGAAAATCAAATAATTTGTTTTCATTTTTTAATCTTTCAAATGTGTATTACATAAGTATCCATTAGATATTTATTGATTGAAGATTAGATATCAGGTTTTGTTTTAGTATTGGAATGTATGCACTATATACATATACACAATATATTGAAGTATATACATAGGTATAAGAAGAAACTTTAAATATTCTTATGAAGCCAAATACTCATATTTAATTATCAATTTTAATTTAAAAATATCTATTATGGCGTTTGTTTCATCATCACTTATACCAAAATTGGAATGATACAGAGATGATTAGCATGGCTCCTATACAAGGATGACATGCAGATTTGTGAAGTGTTTCTTATTTTAAAAAAGAAAAAAACACTATTATGTTGAGTCCATGGCAATTATGTGACTCCCATTCTGTCAACAATGTCAGTAAGTTATTGGCTCTCTTTTCCTTTAATTTTACTTAACTTCCTTTACTCTAGGTTGAACGCTGTTATTTCTTCTTGAATGCTTTTGTGGACACAGCCCAGAAAAAGGAGCCTGAGGATGGGAGGCTGGTGCAGTATTTGCTTACGAACCCAGCAAATGATGGTGGACAATGGGATATGCTTGTCAATATTGTTGGTAAGAGCCTTTATTTAATGGAACTGAAACTCCACATGATTGAGCAAGGCTCTGTAGTTAGGTGTAGGCCATTTCTTTGGCAGTTAGGTACAGAGCAGAACTGGTCTCCAAGAAGGATAAAAAGTTAGCTCTAAGAACCTTCATTTCACATTCTCACCTATAAAGTCCTTTCTTAAATGAGGAGTAAGGAGATAGGTACTGTAAAGGGTGGGTTGGAGAAGAAATGATAGTATTAAGTAGAAGTAACTTACCATAAAAAAGCTTGTCTCTGTCCATTGACGTGATCAAGAAACACATTATAACTGCAACCATTTGATAATGTCCTCATTCAAAACATTGCCTTTTGTGGAAACCTCATCATGCTGAGCACTTAACAAAGTACGATAAATAAAAAGAATAGAATTAATTCTAAGAGAGATAAATATACACATTAGAAACATGTTTAATAATATGAAATATAAGATTTTCTGAATTAAAATTGCCCATTTTTTAAAGCAGGTGCTATTTTTGCCAAGATTTCTAATACTGGAGTATACTTTTACCTTATTGAACACTAAAATTTGTTTTCTTTTAGAAAAATATGGTGTTGTCCCTAAGAAATGCTTCCCTGAATCTTATACAACAGAGGCAACCAGAAGGATGAATGATATTCTGAATCACAAGGTGCGTGCAGTATATGGAGCAGGGTGGAATTGAGTTTACTGTTCTTACCTTAAAACTTCTGGCCTGGCTTGGTGGCTCATGCCTGTAATCCTAGTATTCTGGGAGGCTGAGGCAGGAGGATCACTTGAAGCCAGGAGTTCAAGACTAGCCTGAGCAACATAGTGAGACGCCATCTTTTCAAAAAATACAAAACCTAGTCAGATGTGGTGGCATTCACCTGTAGACACAGCTGTTTAGGAGGCTGAGGCAGGAGGATTGGCTTGAGCCCAGGAGTTTGAGGTTGTGTTAACAAACCCACAAGGGGTGGGGGCCTCAGTGTTGCTGCCACACAGAAAGCCAATTACTGAGACAACGAGCGTTGTCAAGGAAGAAAGGATTTACTGTAGAAGACACGTCTACTGGGAGGGGGAGGTTATGAACTGCTTCAAATCTGCTTCCCCAACCGACAGGGTTAGGAGGTTTTCTTGGAGGTGAAATAAATAATGCTTGAGAGGATTGAGCATCATTACATGGAGCTTAATACATCATTACATGGAGTTTACAGCATGCAGTGAGAAATCATGCTGGTACATACGTTCCATGATCAAAAAATGGTGTTTAAGTTCCTCCCAGGTTGGGAATTTTAGTATTATAATGAGCTAGGGGTTAATATTAGTCATTTTTTTTTTTTTTAGCCTCATGCCCAGTGGGT
>CAUYSK010064631.1:0-56760 GCA_963575035.1 Avahi laniger | reverse complement strand
ACCTCAATGGTATCTTGTTTTCTTTGTTCCTGTGAGCAGCTGCTTGCATCTGAAGAAGTAGAATGGGAAGCATGAATCGAAAGTCTTGTGCCATGCATGTATGCGTGGTTTTTTTTTTTTTTTTTTTTTTGAGACAGAGTATCACTTTTTTGCCCTGGCTATAGTGAATGCCATGGCGTCAGCCAAGCTCACAGCAACCTCAAACTCCTGGGCTCCAGCAATCCTACTGTCTCAGCCTCCCAAGTAGCTGGGACTACAAGCATGAGCCACCATGCCTGGCTAATTTTTTCTATATATATTTTTAGCTGTCCAATTAATTTCTTTCTATTTGTGGTAGAGACGGGGTCTCGCTCTTGCTCAGGCTGGTCTCGAACTCCTGAGCTCAGAACGATCCGCCCACCTTGGCCTCCCAGAGTGCTAGGATTACAGGCGTGAGCCACCGCGCCCGGCCCACAGCATAACTTTTTCATCCTAAACCCTGACTCCAAGATTGCCCTCAGATTCACTTATTCATTTGAAAAAAATTATTGAGCCTCTACTATGTGCCAGACACTGCTCTAAGTTAAATAAATGACCCAAGTCTCTCCCCTTTTGAAACTTACATAACTTCTAACCACGGTAGTAAATCTACAGAAGACTGGGCAGATTGTATTGCCCGGAGTTTTAATAGTGGCACCTCTTGTTACAGGGAGCAGTGGCCAGAGATTTGGTATTGCCAAGGGCAAAAGAACCCTGCTAAACTTTGTGGAGGATAGTTCCTTGCTCTTCCCTCTACATTTCTTTTGTGGTGGACAGGAAACAGAAAGGCAGAATTGCATAGTGGTTAAGCACACAGGCTTTGGAATCGCATAGCTTGGGTCCAAATGCTGAATTTGCTATTGAATAGTTATTTCACCTTGGTCTGGTTCCTTCCTTTTTGAGCCTCAGTTTCCTTAGCTGTTTTTGTAGTCCTTCAGCAGACCCAAGTCAAGACTGCTGATTGCAGTTTTCCTGATCTAAATTTGTCTACATTAGCTGCTCACATATTATTGTTAGTGCCTCATTCATTGGGCATACATTGACATCTACATATCAAATGGATATGTACAGAGGTATCTAAACTGTATATTTACAAAGGATAAGTCTAAATGAATTACTCCTATTTATGAGTAGTTCTAAACAGGTTTCCTATTGCTATCTACCTAGAATTCCTAAACAGATGGTCTCTGCTTCCATATTACTATTTCCCTGTTTGAAAGATAGCTTGACTAATGCAATTAATTAAGTATTTACCCACGAGAATTGTGTGGATTCTCTACTAGTTTCCTTACCTTACGAATTTCTCCCTGTTGGACGGTTTTTATGACGTTAATCCATTCTTCCATGTCTTTCCGGTTGGGTGCAGCCAGGATGACTTTTCGTTGCGGTGTAATAACCTAAACAGAAATTCACATTATTAGCTGATTCTCAGTCCACAACTTTGCCTCCAAACAGAGTCTGTGAGCTCTCTAAGGAACTAGACAAATCTACCAAGTACAACCCAAGGCACTTCTTGAATATAAGACAGAAGTTTCCAGGGCCACTCGTGGCTCCTTAGATACCCACCCAAAATAATAATAATCATAACAGTAATAACTAACACTTCAATGGCACTTGCTATGTGCCAGGAACTATTCTAAAGCCCCTTATGTATATTATTTTATTCAATCTTCATTACAACCCCAAGAGATGGGTATTGTTATTTTTCTCATTTTATAGCCACAAAAACCAAGGCAAAGAGAGTTAAATGATTTTACCAGGGTAACCCAGCAGGTAAAATGCTAAACCAGATTCTTTGGCTTCAGAATTCATGCTCTTAAATACTAAGCTATGCACCCATCTGTTACTCAAGTGAGGTTGCCTGAAAACCCTACTTGCTTCCTGCCGCTCTGTCTACTTGAAGTGGTAAAAGTATACATGCTTCATCAGAGTGTGCCTCTTTTTGTTTGGGAGGAGAGTCAGATGTCCAAAAATTTAGTTTATTTCTTTCTTATGGGCAAGGAAAACCTGAAGAGAATTTTACGGTTGTTTCTCTTCATCCTGCTTAGTGCAAGCACCCACGCAGGAATAATAAGAAAGCCATACTAAGTCTAGCAGATGTAGATTATGGGCAGGACTTGGTGTTTTCCCAGAGGGTAGAAAGGAGCATTAGCTACAGCATCAGTCACTGCTTCCATGGCCCTGCTTGCCTTTACTACCAGCCCACCAAATGTTGGAGCTAGAGCTCACCACACCAACGTGCAATTTATTTCTCCTTTTACATGTAACACAGAGTGATTCTGTGGTAGATGGACGTAGGAGCTAGTCGGGATTGTGATAACTGCCGCTCCTTTGGTCCAAACCCATTTTTGGGTGGAACTGATGTGCAGTGCCTCTGTGCTAAGAGGCAGTCTAGTCCTTGGGATTTCATCATAGAATGGAGACCAAAAACATTAGCCTGTAGGATCATAACCCAAAAGTTTAGCTTTTTTAAGTCTGGTCAACAGAGCCCTCAGCTTTATCCTAGGTCAGTGTGATTTAATGAGAGAGCAATGAAAGTAAGTTCTCCTTCTTAGATCCAGCTGCTCTCCTTTCAAAGGTGGATGGAACATGGACCAGCCATGAAAGCAAGGTATTGGGTCTGCAGCTCTTTAGTCTGCTAAGTACCATTCCCTACCTGCCTGAAGAGGATCCCCAGTCTTCATAACCCACCACTGAGGCTGAGAGAAGACAGTTTTGGGAGGAGGTGGGTAGGAGAATTCCTCGGCCAACAGACTTGCTATTTTTCAGCGAGTTTTGTGGTCTGGATTCACTTGAATGACCAAAGCCATATGACATTTCAGCTGCACCAAGCCCTTTAATACTTCCCTAGAAAATCCTCTGATTCCTTTGAGGTATTCTCATCTGTAATCTCAACATGGGACAGATTTCACTTTGGATTTACATTCTTATCTACCTCATCAAAGGAGGGGATGTCATGTAACTTGATTATCATGCTAATTTCTATAGCATATTATTAGTCTCTTGAAAGCCTCCCAGTGATACTCTTCTAAATCGCCTTTACCAGGAGGACTGATTTTTGTAATAGTCACATCCCTACCCTGTCCCCTGAAATCAGCTTAGTTTTATACCAGGCTGGTAATAGGAAACAAGACCATCACTTTTCCCCCATAAGTGGGCTGGTAGAAAATGTTTGCCTGAATAATAACACTTTGGGATCAGAGGAGTCTTGGAAAGCCTGAAGATCAAAGAGGCAACAAGTGGGTATGGCAACCCCTCTTTCCGGGTAGCCCCCACCCCTGCCCATTCAGTCATTCCCAATCTTACTTACACAAAAACTGTGACAAAGGTTTCTACAGCTGGTTTCTGCCAAGGCGACCTGAGACAGATCAATTGTTTCAAAGCGTGCAAACTGAAAAGATACAAGATGGAGAGGGACAAGGAACCATCTGGTTAATGAAGCAAAGAGACATTAAAAAGTAAATAGACACACATATACACACAGACTTTCTGACAGGCATTTTTGGCAGTCATGGTACAATCATTTCTTTGGCTTGAGGGCTGGGATATATGTAGCAACATGATTTTTGTTCATATATCATGTGACAAATAAGAAACAAACCAAACTAAATCAAAACACAGCTCTTCCCTAAACATTTATGTGGATTTATGGGAAGGCTTGGATTGGTCAATTCAGAATTACTCAAACATAAAGGTTTATGTTGGAGAAGATAATGGGATGTGGTTTAGTGGAGCAGATTGTTATCAGCTCTTATTTTATTGGGGGCAGCCTTTGACAGTGTTGCTAGTCCCATCTAGTCTGAGGCTTGTGTCTCCTCATACACTGGCAATAGTAGGTATCACCCAGCCAGCGGGAGGAAATCAGTACTATGGATACAGACAGGGCTGGTTTCACTGGTATGCAACCTGTGCAGTCACACAGGGCCCCATGTTCAGAAGGGCCACACACTTTGTTTAATGCTCTGCTATTGCCATCTTGAAATTCTTAACAATTTTATTTTTGAGATTGTGTTTGGCAAGTGAAGTTCAATGGGACAATGGATCATGCATATGAGCAGAGGAAATATGTACAGTGTGCATGTCTACCCTATGTCTTGTCTCTCCATGTGCATTTGTGATGCCCGTGAACATAGAACTCCAGTGGACCCATGATGTGTGGGAGTTTATCAAGACTCAAAGCAAGTACAAGGTAAGTTTGTTATATCTAGGACTAAGTGGGGCAGCTGATGGCCCTGAGAGGCCACACTTTCTGTTGGAACCAGAACCTGCTTCAAACATAGAAAAAAAGGCAATGATTTCTAAGAAACATGAACAACCAAGGAGCCCTATAGTATTCTTCCTTACTCATGTTACTTCCCTGTGTTAGACAACCATTCATGCTAAAAAGGATGACATGGAAGGAAAAGGAAAGATAGGGCAACTCATAGTTCTTTTTCTTTTCAAGTCAGAAAGTGTTGGTAGAATGTACAAGTATCAAGTAGTGAAATAAAAACAGTTGAGCTAGTTTTGTGTACTGGTGAAAAAATACATACCCATGTATGTGCTGCTAAATGCAAATTGCATAATTTTGGCAATTCTTCATATAAGTTAATGTAAATGCTCTTATATTTGCATTTAAAACTAGCATTGTACAGTGTACAGATGAATGATAAAATTCATGCTAGTTATTTAAAATTTTATTTTTTATTTACTTAGAATGACATTAAATAGCAAATGAAAATGCCATGGCAAGTCATTGCTTTATATTTTAGTATAAATATAAGGCATTAAATGTTAGTACCTTTCATAGAACTTTCCCCTGCTTTTCTAATAAGGGGCCCTGCAGTTTCATTTTACATCGGGCCCTGCAAGTTATACAGTCAGTTGGCTCTGGGTGCAGAAGCTAACTGAGGAAACTGTGAAATGGAAGGGAAACAGGAAGGGGGAAGAAGGGAAAAATGTCCCCCTTATGTCCCAAAAGGACAAGTTTAAAAAAAAGAGTAGAGAGTTTCAGCTTTCACCCTAATGTTTGCCAACATGTCTTTACTATTGGTCCATATCCACATATAAACATTTCCTGGCACCCACCCACTAATCCAATTAACGAGATTCTATACGTTACCGCGGGATGATGTGCAAAGTAGAGCTTCTGTCCTCGAATCAGAAAGTATCTAAGCTTCCATCTCTTGAAGGAGTTACAGTTCTTCAGCAGAGGTCCTTCCTTCAGTATTTTCTGAAAGACAGAAGCATAGTGTTGAGTAATTAGATCAGTTTGCAAGATCATATCACTTGTTCTCTCAGATGGAAAGATGAAATATCTAGAAGGCTCTATCTCTGTCACATATCTGAGAAATGGCCTGAGGGAACACAATTAAGTTAGTTCAATCAGAAAAGACATTGGTTACCCTTGGATAACAGATTCAGGGTGATATAGGTTTCACGTTTCTTAGGATACATAGCCCAAGCACCACGGAGAGTATCTCCATTTGTGGTAGGGGGTAGTGGGGAGAGACAGGAACACATACACATAAGAACAATGCTCCTACGAAAGAACAAGTGGTAGAGGAAAAGGGTGTAAAGGCAGATTTCTTGGAAGTCTCCATGTTGTAGCTCTAGACAGGGGCTTCCTATCTGCTCTTTCATAGTGTTCCTTTTGGAATATTAAGTTGGATCATGTCCCTTCCCTTCTCACAAGCCTCTAATAGCTTCTCAACACTTTTAGAACCAATCCAAAGTCCTTACCATGACCTTCAGGGGACTCATGATCTGATGAGGGAGCAAGCACATAAAAAGGGCACCAAAAGAGAACTACCTTCTGGTTACTTTCTTTATGTGTCTCACAATCTGATCACTGATTTTCCAGTTACTTGCTGAACAGACTGACCCTAACTGAGCTTAGAGTCCATTTACCATTAGTTCTCACTTACATTACAGGATACAAACCAATATGCAAGTTTGCCATTTGGGAAAAGTACTCACCTTCACCTAGCTAAAACCAAACCCATACTTAATGGACAAAGAGCCAGACTGAATTTAAGTCACCAAATCTAGGCTCTACCATTAATTCTATTTATCATCTAAATTAGAATTCACTATTGGGTGGCAGGGGAAGTGTTTTGTTAGGCCCACCTAGTGTTTTCAAAGCTTTTAATTAGTTGATAATATTTAAAAGGTATAAGATTTCATATAAAAATGCAGGTTTCCTGTTTCTTTTTAAAAAATCAGAATAGGCTGGGCACAGTCACTTACACCTGTAGTCCAGGCTACTTGAGAGGCTGAGGCAGGAGGATCACTTGAGCCAGGCATTTGAGGCTGCAGTGAGCTATTATTGTGCCACTGCACTCCAGCCTGGGTGACAGAGCAAGACCCTGACTCTAAAAAAAAAAATCAGAATATCTGGTAATATTGAACTTACATTCTCACATGGCAGCAATCTGCTGGAACCAAGTAGCAACTTCCCCCTTCAGATGAGGTGCCTAACCCCAGCAAGCATTTGAGTTTGGGACCATGATCTAAACAATTCTTTGTCATTCCTGGCAAACAAACACACACACACACATTTATACATTATGTTCAATTCTCTAACCAATTAACACCAATTAAGGTGTAGTACTAATGGACAGAATCTCTGTATCTCAACTGAAAAGTCAGTTCATGAGCAATCATAATTTACCAGAATCCTTTTGATAATTTATGGGAATGTCAAGGTTATTGTCTCACCCTTGAGATGCAAAAGAATGGTGCTGAGGAGTCAGAACAAAGAGAACAATAAGATCTTGTGGGAAGGGGAGAAGTTGCAGAGAGAATGATAAATTATATTTAAATTGTTGAGATTGAGTCATCATGAGAAAACAACTCTTGTCTAAGTATTAAGAATGTATCGTTTCTTTCCTCTCTCTGGCCAGGTGGCCTGTAGTACACACTCTCAATGATGGCATTTGGTTTTCTATACGTATCCAAACTCTCTCACCTCTATTCATATACTCTTCCACACTAAGTCTTCATGATACCTAGACAGTCCTATTTACTTCTTTCTGCTAAAGACTTAAATTCTAGATTTTAACTGCTCCAACTCTGTACAACTAAAGCCACGCCCACTATATCTGCCCTTTCCCCGTTATTCTGCTCTGTCAATTATTAAATGCTTCCTTTACTGTTCTTATTTCGCATATATAATGTTCCCTATATTAGCTCATTTCACAGGTTTTGGTTGGATATTTTCTCCTTTACTCCATTTTCAGTTTAAAGCTTTTTAGCTCAGACTGTCAAATATCTACACGACTATATTCTCCTGGCCTCTTCTGGAAAGCACTTACTCTTGAAGAAGAACCCATTTTTCAGGCATTGCAAGCCGTGGACCAGTAAACTAAGATCTCCTACTTTATAACCTGTGAATATGATAGCCCAAGAGGACCCAGATTTTAGCTTAGACATTTGCCAAACTCTTTTATGATATTACTATGAGCAAGAAAGAGAAATGGTTATCTTTCTTCAAGTTCCTATTTTGTCTACATTTAGATCGCATATCCTACCCCAGCAAACCATCCTGCATGGTTATTCAGAGAGTATTCTCAATAATCCAGCACCTGGCCTTAACTCAGGTGATCCCAGCCAAGCTCTACCAGTCAGGGGATCATTAAAGACAATAGAAGTATATAGGGGTAAGGCTTCTATAGCTCACTGTAATTAAGTTAGTATAAATCTAAGGTAGATTCTGATAAGTTAGGATGTATATTGTAATCCCTAGAGCAAGCACCAGAAAAATAACTTTAAAAATTGTTAAAACATCATAAAACAACAATGAAATACCGCTATACATCTGTTAGAATGACTAAAATCCAAAACACTAACAACATCAAATGCTGGCAAGGATATAAAGCAATGGGAACAGTCGCTCATTGCTGGTGGCAATGCAAAATGACACAACCAGTTTGGAAGACGGTTTGGCAGTTTCTTACAAAGTCAAACGTATTCTTATCATATGATCCAGCAATTATAATCCTTGGTATTTACCAAAATGCATTGAAAACTTATGTCCACACAAAATCTGCACACAGATGTTTATAGAAGCTTTATTCATAATTGCCCAAACTTGGAAGTAACCAAAATGTCCCTCAATGGTTGAATGGATAAACAGATTGTGGTACATCTACACAATGGTATGTTATTCAGTGACAAAAAGAAATGAGCTATCAAGCCATGAAAAGACATAGAGGACTTTGAAATGCATATTGTTAAGAAAAGAACCCAATCTGAAAAGGCTGCATACATTATCAATCCAACTATATGACATCATGGAAAAGGCAAAACTATAGAGACAGTAAAAAAGCTCTGTGGCTGCCAAGGATTCAAGAGGAGTTAGGAAGGAATGAATAGGTAGAGCACAGGGGATTTTTAGAGCAGTTAAACTACTCTGTATGATACTGTAATGGTGTATTTTTGTTATTATACATTTGTAAAAACCCATAGAATGTACAGCACCAAGAGTGAACTCTAATGTAAACCATGGACTTTAGTTAATAATGAACCAATATTGACCCACAATTGCAACAACTGTACTGCACTAATGCAAGATGTTAAGAACAGGGGAAACTGGGAGGTGAGAGGGGGGATATGGGAACGTTCTTTATTTTCCGCTCAATTTTTCTGAAAAGCTAAAACTGCAAAAAAATTATCTATTAATTTTTTTTTAAAATGAACAAGCAAGAATAGCCAGGGAAACTCTGAGAAAGAACAGTAATTAAGAGAGGACTAGCTGCCGTTTAGACTTTAAAACTTAGTATAAAGCTACAATAATAAAAAAATCATTAAAGGAACTAAAATGTTAAAATCATTAAAGGAACATAAACATACATCCATGTGACATGGCAGGGGCATGTATATGTAGAATATTCATTTAAAAAAACTCAAAACCTCTGTCTACAATCTGGCTGTTTGGGGGATTGGCTGTTTGAGTTCTTTAAGGCAGAAATGAGGCCATTTCTTTTATACCTGAAACCCAGAGGGTGAGGTATAAAGCAGAAAGGGAAAGTTTCAATGTGTGTCTACTAATGGAGAATGAGGAAGATTCCTGAAATGGATGGTGAGGTTATAGAGCTGCCTTCCAATAACAAATCATTATAAATAATAATGTTATTATCATTATGAACATATTTTGGATCAAGTCTGGAGCTACTCTGGCAGATGCTATGACTTGTCAACACAAAGTTTATAATCCCTTGGCACCCGAACAGGGCTGGCAGCCTGTGGGAATTCACCTTCTTTTGCCTGTCAACTTACTTTGTTTCTGTCAAAAGCCAAATTAACATTTGGAAGCGGGAGGGCACAGTCAGCCGTGACAAGAACAGAGTGTCAATTCCAGGGAGTTGGTAAGCTCTGTGGTTCTCAAATTGTTTAGCTGCATAAACCTCTTCACCAAGTTAAAAGGCCCAACAGGGCATTGACAGAAGGAACCAAATGAAGTAATATTGCCTTGAATAAGATAATAATGAAGTTAAAACCTGGTTTTTGTTAAGCACAAGCAAATTACTTATTCTAACCTCAAACATCTCATATTATGAATACTACAAGACACCAACTTTCAGGTCATCTGGAAACGAGCACTTAGAGATTACACATTTTTTTTTTTTGAGACAGAGTCTCACTCTGTTGCCTGGGCTAGAGTGCCGTGGCTTTAGCCTAGCTCACAGCAACCTCAAACTCCTGGGCTCAAGGGATTCTCCTGCCTCAGCCTCCCGAATAGGTGGGACTATAGGCATGCGCCACCATGTCCGGCTAATTTTTTCTATATATTTTTAGTTGTCCAGCTAATTTCTTTCTATTTTTTTGGTAGAGATGGGGTCTTGCTCTTGCTCAGGCTGGTCTCGAACTCCTGAGCTCAAACGATCTGCCCATCTCGGTCTTCCAGAGTGCTGGAATTACAGGAGTGAGACACTGCGCCTGGCTGAGATTACACATTTAAAAAACTACTGATTTCTTTCCGTTTTTATAACCTATACCCTGTGCTCCCTAGCCAAAATGCTGCAAAAGACCCCTGTATCCTCCCTTAACTTTAACTGTCCTCCCTCCTTCTACCCTCATAACCAGCTCTCTCTTCCTCCTGTTCCTTTCAGGTGTAGAATAATGAGGTGAGGAGGTGAGGAAGAAATTTGGAGAGGGATTTGTTCCTCCAGAAAATTCCCAGAACCCTGGGCTTTCTGGTCCCTCCAGAAAATTCCTAGACCCTGGCGATTTGAAATACTTATGGACATAAGCAGAATTCAGCCTCTTTTCTCCAGCTACTTCCTTCTATTAACCCTTAGGAATAACCATCACTCCTTAATTTTCCTTCCTGGTACTTAAGAAATGTTCTCTTTTTCTTTCCTCATCTATGCCCTGCTAATTACTGACATCCTGTTATCTATCCAAGGACACAGCAAATCATCAAAACCTCTAGTTCTCATTCCATGAACCTAGTATTTGTCAGTCAAAAAAAGAAAAGAAGGACTTTGCGATGCATCTGTCATTGGATGGATTGTTTCATCTGTCTTTTCCCAGTTCCTATTGTGGACTCCACCTTTTTTTAGGCCCTGTGGGGCAGCTAAAGAAGTTGCAGGCACATTCCTTGTCTCAAAAACATGGATCGTAAGAGTGGAGGGGGAGGAACTGATTCATGTAGTCAAACGCAAAGTTATGTGAGCTTAGAGAATCATTTGAAAGAGCCATAGGACCTTTATGTTCATTGCCCTAAATGTTTACCTTCTGGTTCAAATGAAGGGTTCCACCAAGACAACGGCCATCAATGAATACACCCTGCCATTGGGTATACCAGCCAAATCCCAATGATCTCCTAGCTGTCCTATGATACTAAACTGGTCAGTTTTAATACAAACACTTTAAGTATAGGGCTATCTAATCAATGCCCATCGAAGGCTAGTTGATAACACAGGAGTCAACAAGACCTAGTAGAGAGTATGGAGAACTGGAGAGCCCAAGTCCAGTTGCTACTATGTTCTAGGTTGCCATGTTTGAATGCTGACCAGTGCCAGCTCATTCCATTTTTTAAGACAAGCTGGCAATCTTTGTATGAAGTTTGATAATTTCTAAATGTTAGCAACTAATTAAAATTAAAAAAAACTCATGAGGAACAAACAAAATATATATTCAGGCCAAGATTGACCCACAGGCAACCAGTTTGCCACTTCTGAACTATAGCTACTGTCACATCAGAGGAGGTTGTAGTGTTTAAGTTCAGAGTTTATATGTAGTAGGGAGAAGAATTATAATGCCCTAAGAAGAGTTTCTTAAGTACTAATCATCATCTCTGAACTCCTACAAATACCTAAATTTGGATCTTGGAGAAGGTAAATTGCCTGTAGTCCTTTTCCTTTTAAACTCTGTCCTCCTTCAGAGAAACTTCCCTACTAACCCAATTACTGTCTCTGAATAAACAATTATTTAAAAAACCAACAAGCAGCCCCAGAAAGCCAGTTTGAATAGGCAGAAGCTAAAAATCACTCAATCAATGAATTGTTCCAAGTCAATGAAATACAATATGTGCATGCAAAACAACCTTTACCTGCTTGGGGCTGTTAAACGGAACCTGAGGACCGGAGATGCACACTGGAAGAAGCAAGCAAACAAGCAGACACATCCTGCGAAGGCAGGAATTGCTTAGCTCCTAAGAGGATTTGCACAGTGCTTCCCAGCTCTTGCAGATAATATCATCTCATTGCCCCCTCAGCACAACCACGTGGAGTGTCACGTCCAATTTTTAGATGGTAAATCTGAGGCTTGGGTATTGTTCCTAACTTTGCTGAAAGACCCACAGTTACAAAATGCTGGTGGACTCTGCTTCCTCTCCCCATGATAAGAAAACTGGGAGGGCCTGGTTAATTAGTACATACATGACAGAGTGAACACATACCCCACCCACTCCTCAGCAAACTTTGTCCTGAAAGACAAGACCACAGATAGCTAAAAATTAAGAGTTGTTCTGTGAACAGCTCTGAATGATCAGTACTAGAACTGGTAATGAGCTTCCCTCCAAGAAACAAATGGTACCACCACAGTCAATCTCATATTTGAAATAGCAACTCAGTGAGTAATAAAAAAGTAGCACATACACTGTGGACAGGCTGGACAAAGGGATGATTCAGATCCTAGGTGAGATGGAGCAAAGAAATGCATAAAAGATTTTCTTTCTTTCTTTCTTCCTTCCTTCCTTCCTTCCTCCCTCCCTCCCTCCCTCCCTCCCTCCCTCTCTCTCTTCTTTCTTTCTTTCTTTCCTTCCTTCCTTCTTTTCTCTATCTTTTCTTTCTTTCTTCCTTTCTTTCCTTTCCTTCCTTCCTTTGGTACCAAAGCGTGTGTTTTTAAGTACTCTTATTTTACTTATTAATGACCACCAAACACAAGAGTAATAATGTGGCATATTGTTATAATTGTTTTATTTTAATGTTAATTATTGCTGTTAATCTCTTACTTTGCCTAATTTATTAATAAAACTTTATAAAAGGTAAAAAAAAAGAAGCAAATGGTAATCCTTATTTTTCTAAAGACCTAATGTTCTATGGTGAGCAAGAGGGGAGTTCTGTTTTTTTAAAGTGACTGTCCAAGATCAACTGGAAGAGTAATTAAAATTCACATATCTACAGCAGTTTGCAATTGATAAAGTGTCTTTAATTTCATATGGAATTCTCCCATCAGCCCTCTGAAGTAAGCAGTGACAAGCATCTTCTAACTCCATTCTATTCTATGAAAGACATCCTGAACTTAGTTTCTTCAAAAGTGGCTTGCCTGTATATTTTTATTTTTAAGACATTATTAAGGAATTCGAAAGTGTTCCTCTCCAATAAGATTGCCCATGTTTGTTTTTGCACTTTTGAGACTTTGCAGTGTCTTGGGACTAAAATATTTGTCAGAAGAATGCATCTCTAATGTTATAATGAAAGACAATGAGGAATGGAATTCTACATGGGAAATTTTGCTTGGTGGCCACCTCTACAGACACACAGCTATTTCCTAAAATGGGACACACATGTAATCTTCTTGGTCCAAGCTGCCACATTTCATGGCAATATCTGTGATGCTGCAGACAGGGAGAAGTCAGGAAGGGTTGTAGGGTCCTTGTACATACTGGAATGCCAGGATACCACCTGCTGCTTCTTAAACCAGAACACACTACAGGCAGGCCTCCTATTTCTTCCTCCAGTTCTATCTGACATTAAAACCCAAATAACATTGTGGTCTCTACTATTAAACTCTCAAGGCTGGCTATTTTGTAGTGGGAATGAATATGCTGCTAATTAGTCTATTGTCCCGAGTTCAATCACCACAGAGATCGATTGGCTTTATTCAAATCCGAGAATGCAGGACTCCCAAGGCATAGGTAATTCAGGTCCTGTGTACAGCATTCACACAAATGTCTTTGCCAAAACTGTGGCAGCCCTTGCAGAAAAGGCTAGAGTTTTGGAAAACTCTGCTTTAGTTTCATTTTGGATCCTCTTTGATATGCCAATCCCCAAATCCATTACTCCCAGAAACTCTTGCACCCTGGCACAGGTAGTCCCCCCACTTACAACTCAGCATGTATAAATTAATTGCCAACAACAAGGGTGAGCATTTCACTCTCTCATATTTACAAAATATCTCAACAGGGTCTGTAAAGCAGCCGTTTCCTATATATAATTAACACCCACCTGCTGCTTAATTGGGAAAGGGCAAGTACAGCTGCTGCGGTGACCTTTTCCTGTTCTCCTCCCAAATCCCCAAAGCTTCTACTATCTGCTATGTCTGCTTTTCTGTGGCTTGGTGGATTTTTGATGCATGAGGCTTTGGGGAGTTTTTAACCCTTTCCTAGCAAGATAAGTCCCTATTACATAGCCAAATTGAATTCCACCCAAACAAAAAGTAGGCAAGCATTGAGACATGTACCACTACTGTTACTAGCTTGCTGCTCTTCTGTTTTAATTTTTCATGCTTCTCTTGTGAGGGAGGCTGGACCAAGTTGGGGAATGAGTAGGTTGTCACTTCTCAACTGAGAAATGGATTCCCACCATGAGCTCAGCTGGGGAGGCCGGGTTTTTGCCTATGGCTCCTTCAGTTAGAAGACCTGGAACATCTATTCTCTTTGCTTTGGGGGTGGGTGTGCTGGGAAGAAAGCCATTTCCTAACACAGGCCTGCCAAAGTTGATTCAGAGCAACTGTGTTTGATTTGGTTAAAGTGCAACTCCGGGTGCTTTAGGCCTTAAGAAAGGCCAGACCCGCTGCTTCTCTGAAAGCTTTACATTCCCCAGGGTCCCGTTGACGTGGCAGGAGTCAGACAGACTGGCTCCAGCACTTACTAGCTGTGTGACCTTGGGAAAATCACTTAACCTCTCTGAGCCTCAATTTCCTTGTCTGTTAGATGAGGATACCCTGCAGAGCATGTGCCTGCCACTCTGTGAGTCCCTTGTCCCTTGTGGATTGTGGACACAAGGGCTGCTGCCATAGCTCCCATTCATGCCACTCCTGGAATCTTCCCTCCCTGACTGACTAAAGGCTGAAGCAGAAGAATGAGGAGCCCGGTAACCAACTGTCCTGGTTTTTCTAGGAGTTTTAGAACTAAAGCAAGGAGAGTCATGGGCAGAGACCTGTTGGTCACCCCTAGCACTGAGAAGCCAGATCTTTCTACTGCTCAGGTCTGAACTATAGCTGCAAATCCCCTCCTACTGCTTCCTGTGCTATGGAAGAACTACAGAGGATCATCCATGTTCCCACTTTCTGTTAGTGAAATAAAGGAAAGTTGAGAATGATGCTATATTTATTTATTTTTTCTGAATAGGCAAACACCTTAATCAGTTCTTTGCATATCATTCAAAAATACTTTATACACATGAACAAACATGTATATATACATATATTTTTTCTTCATGTAAATCTTAGCATTCTATGTACGATGTTTTGTTTCTTGCTTTCTACACTTAATATATCATGGAGCTCTTTCAATACCAAGCTGCCTCTTGGTATGTAAAATTCCTTTTACAATTGCATAGCATTCCATTGCATGAATGTAAAGTGATTTATTTAAGTGGTCCCCTATTGATAGACAGTGGTTTCAAATCTCATTTTATTACAAACAATACTGCAATGACTCTCTGTATATACATGTCATTTTGCAATGGTGTGAGTACATTGATAAAATAAATATTAAGGATTGGTGGCTTTAAAACTAGCCCGCTGGAACCATAAAGCCTAAACACTTCTAAGTTTTGGGAAAGCCAAAGACATAGCAGCAGGAAATCCAGCGAAAGTAACAGTGTAAGTGGAAGCTTCGCCTATAAGCCTGTATGTTCTCAAATCTGTCTGTCCCCTCCCCCTTCCCTTTTTCTATTACCACAGTTTCCTAGGAAGGATAAGGATCACTAATTGGGGAGTGGGGAGGAGGTGAGCAATCTGGGCTCAGGCTGACAAAGTGCAGAAAGCGGTGACCTGGCTGTCAGCAACTGTCTTGGGTCTGGCAGCAGCCAGGAAGGGGGAATTGCTCTGCTTAGCCCTCCCAGAACTGCACGCAAGTTTGAATGCTGGTTTTGCTGCCTACTAGTTGTGCAGCCTTGAGCAAGCCATTTCAGTGCTATAAATGGCCACTAGTAACTTGGTAAGATGAGGATAGAAACTCTGGTCTACGTAGTTCAAAGTCTATTCTTATGCCACAAAACTGCCTTTTAACTTTCTGAGCTAACCTTGACCTTAGCAGTGAGTAATCTTAGCCCTCCTCACTCTGTTAGAGATGATGAAAATAAGGCCCCAAGAAGGGCTGCACTTACTGAAGTCAAACAGTTAATTAGTGGCAGAACTGGGCCTGGGCTTCAGGCCACCCTATTTCAGTGGTGTGTGGACTCCTCACTGACCTTCCTAAGGTGATTCAAGGTGCCCATAACTGCAGCCATTGAGTTTGCTCTGTATTGGCAGTGACTTCTGGAACACGTGCATAGTTTCGGGGCTCCAGGGAAATAGCATGGAAAGGGATGTGAGAAGACAGCAGGAAGATGGCATGACTCCAAGAGTGGGATCAAGAGGAAGGCTGGGTCAGAGCTTTGGAGATTTGAGGAAAAAAGTGGCTTATGGGAAGTCTTCCTGCAAAAGATTGATTTTGCTCTACAAATGCAGGGAAGGCTGAAGGTTCTGAGTAGGGGAAGGAGGATCGTTTCTGAGCCTTGGGGGAGCCAAAAGCTTAGAAGCAGGAAATGCAGAGGAAGGAACAGTGTAAGTGGGAGCTTCGTGGGAGATCCCTATTGCTACAGCAGCAAATGCTGCTGCCTAGAAATGAAGTTCTGTGGTTAGACAAAGTCCCAAAAGGAAAGATACCAGGGTACTTTGGACACTGGTCCTCAACTTAACCAAGGTCACAGAGGTCAGGACATGAATTAGCTTACCTAGTGCCACTGACTTACCAAAAAATGATAAAGCAATACCTGCCTCCAACTGTCTTCTTCCCCACCCTTTCACCTGACATCAGTCACCAAAGATGAAGGTCCTTCTAACATTCTGTGGATGTTTCCTCTCTTGGGGACATGCCCCCCACTGCTTCTAATTAACCCTGGGCTCCTAACACCAAGCCACATGAGCTCTTTATCCTAACAATCTATTAGGAGACCAGTGGCTCCCATTCTGACTCTGATGATGGTCTTCATTAGAAGCAGCAATTTCTTCTCTAAGTTTCTCTTGGACCACTCCCCTCAAAGGAAGAGAGTTGTTTCTGGCCGACAAATGCCTGCTATTTGCCTTTGCTCTACATGCATTATTTCATTTAATGGCCACAACAACAGTCCTGTGAGGGAGGTAGAGAAGTTGAAGCTCACAGAGGTTAAGTGACTAGTTCCAAGTCACAATGAGTAGCAGAGCTGGGGTCTGAACCTTGATCTGTTTCCCTCTACTGTTCCTCCCTCAATACCAAACAACTACATGATGATCATCATGATCTAACTTTGGTGCCAGATCTGACTTGGGGATCGTTTCAATCTACTTCTTTTCCCCCAGGGGCTACTATTTCACCCCACAGGAAAAGCCATGGATGAGTAATGTCTGCAGATTTCCCACTAGTTTAGCTAAATTTTTTGAAGGGCATCATGTACTGCAAATGATTTCACAAACAGGGAGGGGAAAAAAATCACAGTCCTTTTGAGAGGTAACTGAAATGTCACAATTCCAAATTTTTCATATATTAATACTTGGTAACAATATCCTAGACCGTGCCCAAGAGCTTCTAAATCTGGAGACTTTAGCCTTTAAAGATTTTTTAAAATTCTTGCAACCTAGGGCCAAAAAAGAAGCTTACAAATATGGAAATATAATCATGTGTCACTTAAGAACAGAGATGCATTCTGAGAAATGTGTCATTAGGCAATTTCATCATTGTGCAAATATAGGAATGCACTCACACAAACCTAGATGGTGTAGCCTACTACACACATAGGCTATATGGTACAGCCTGTTGCTCCTTGGCTACAAACCTGTACAGCATATTACTGTACTGAATATTGTAGGCAATTTTAACACAATAGTAAGTATATGTGTATCTAAGCATAGAAAACATATGGTAAAAATACAGTATTATTATCTTATGGGACCATGATAGTATATGCAGTCCATTGTTCATCAAGACACCATTAACAGCACATGACTGCATGTAGCTCATTTGGCTACAACTTACTTAAACAGCAAAGCAGTGAAGAAGACTTAATTTTCGTGTTCTCAGTGCTCTGGTTTTAAAAAATACCTGTCTCTTTCCAACCATGGCTTTATTTTTAAAATATTTTTTTTCTGTTCTACTACTTTTTAAGTTTTTTGCATATTATGAGGGTACAAATGTTTAGGTTAAAAATATTTTTAAAAACAGATTTAGGGGGTACAAGTGTTTTTTTGTTACATGGCTGAGTTGTGTAGTGAAGTCTAGGACTTTAATATACTCATCATCTGAATAGTGTGTATCGTACCCAATACATAATTTTTCAATACCTCTTAGATGATGAGTCCATATCACCTAACCACATGTACTAGCAGAGTAAATGTTTACCCTGGAGTTGGGGAGATGGCCTTATTGCTAAACTGGACTCATGCAGACACCCATCTGAAGGCCCGAACAGGACCTAAAAATATATTCACTAAAAAGTCCTCTGGGGATGAAGTGGTTAGATAATAAAGAGTGGATATGTGTGTTTTGGTTTTTATCTTCTCTCAGCCTTATGAAGTGGCATTGACAAGAATCATGAGGAGGGTAGACAGAAATTGATTCCAGACCAGTTGGTTCTGCTTGTTTCTTGTAGCAATAGTGGTCTAGGGACAATGAAATTCACTAATTCACTAGTGGTTGTGTGTGAGTGGTGGTAATAAGAGTGTGTGTGTGTGAGAGAGAGAGTGAGAAAGAGAGAAAGAGAGAGAGAAAGAGAGAGATAGCGAGCCTTGGCTGGTGTGTCCCACCAATGGTAGGTGAGAGCAGGAGCAAGGTATCAGGTAAGGGCACCTCAGGGGTGAGATTAGCTTGGGGGTAGGGTGGGTGATGACCGATCCATGGAATATCCCATTCAACCTCTAAAGCTGTGGATAGCCTTGCTGCCTCTGAGCAGAAAACTACCCCTGGCTGAGCGAAATTATCTCACATGGAGGCCAGAGGTATGGTAGCTTGACAGCTCACCAAACCTGGAGGAAAAAGGAAGGGAAGAACAGTGATTGCGGGAGACACTAATTTGTCAAAGAAGAGACTATGTTGTGGGCCTTGGTTCCAGAGAAATTACTGGCCAGGAAACAGGCTGAAAAGCTGTGCCAATTGGTAAAAGGAGGCTATCAGGGACAAGCTTCCCGGAGTCATAATAATGAGATGAATTGCTAACAGCTGGTGAGTCCTTACTATGTGGGAAGGACTACGCTAATTATATTACATGAGTAATCTCATTTGATCCTAACAATGACTCTAAAAGGTAGGTGCCATGATAATCCTCATTTTATAGGTGGGGAAACTGAGTTTTGGAGAAATGACGTAATGTAGGGATGGTGATCCTTAATTGGTTAATAAATGGCAGAGCTAACATCCCTCTTGAGGTCTCACAGGACATGGATGACCAGTTAGTTGTTCCCTCGGTGGAAGAAGAAAAAGGAAGGTTTAAATCACTGGTCTTATTGGAAGTTATACCCTATTTTAAGTCAATCAACAGAAGGAGGCAGAATTGGGGGGAGATTAGTGATGCAAATCACAGCTTGCTGGTTCATTTTGTTTTTCTTTTTAATATTAGGTGCTCAAGTAATTAAGGTAATAATAATTGTTTAATTTACACAGCACTTTATAGGCTATAAAGTCCTTGAAGATTCTCACTTGACTCTGAACACAACCCTGATGGATAGACAAGGTATCGACTTTTTTTTCAGATGAGAACATTATGATTCAAGGAGGTGAAGTGACTTGCCCAAGGTCACAATGTAGTAAACTAGCTCTGGCTTTTTGACTTCTAGTACAAGGCTCTTTTCACTGTATCTCCACATTTTATACTTTCTGTGTTGTTTGATACCATTTTAATTAAAAGTCCATATTTCAAAGTCCTGATTTCCCCTTTTCTGCCACCCTGCAATAGAATTCTCTGTCATCACTGTTGAAGAAGTATGACATAATCAAGTGTGCCAGTGGCAGGCATCCTCTTGGTTAATGAAGATAATACAGTGCTGGACCCAAAGGGAAATTCTTCTCTGACCTGGCTCCTGGTAGTAAAAAGCATTAACTTGACTATACAACCACTGCCCAATAGCACTGCATAAGGATCTTACTGGGAAAGACTGAGAGTGCTGCTCTTACTGTTGCCTCTCCTCCTGGGGGTCACTTCCCACAGCTTGTTCAGATGTTTTACCCTAAGATCTATTGCTACCGTTTTCACAGTTTTGGACCTCCATTTATTTCCTTGTTGAAACACCACCCAGATCTGCATCCTTTTCCAACTTCTCCCTGTAGGAAAGCACCTGGTAAAATTACCACCCACCTCCATTCCTCTCAAGCCAGGCTACGTTTAAGGGATTAAGGCTGCTCAACTCTTAAATGCCCACTAACTACAGTAATCAAATTCTAACACCCACTGGCCAGGGCTTAGAGCAAGGCTGATTGTTACCATCTGGACTTTGTGCTGCTCAACTCCTGATGGCCTATCCAGAAGGGATGACCTGAAAAGTACAAATGCACTAAGGAAGAGAGAAAGAGAGAGAGGAAGGAAGAGATCAGTGGTATTATAACTCAATCTGACAGGCCTGGAAGAGGAGTAGAAAAGAAATAAGAATAGGATGAGCATGTTACATTGGAGGGATGGCTGGGGTTGACAGTAAACACTAACAAATTTGTAGATCACATAAATGCACATTTTCCCACCAGTGACACATAGCATTCTCACTGGTCCTGGAAAGATCTCTGAGCCACCATTTCATTGACTATGAGATTGTGGCCTAATCAACGTGTGTAACTCCCTGTTCAAAGTCGCTGGGGAGAAAGCAGCAGTGACTTACATGGGAAGAGAAGGGTTATCAGCTGTGATCTAGGAGACAGATAGTCTTGAATTGCACAAAAAAATAAACAGTGAACAAAATTGTCCTGGTGTGGGGGAGGGAATTGTCCTTTAATTGGAAACAGGGCCTTAAAAACAGGACTTAAAAAAGGGAAGAAGCAGGGGATATGGCAGGGGAGGGTCCAGTTTGAAACAAACTCACTAATAGCAATGTGCACAACACCAAAATTGAAACACAGAGAATTACAGAGAGGCAGCTGTCTTCCTCTTGCCTCTTCTACCCCTCTGTACATATGATAAAAAGTAATGTTCTCACCAGACTGGCATCTAATGTCAGAAAATACTGCAACAATACTGCAAGGCAGGTATTGTCATCCTTATGTTACAGATAAGGCATTGAAGCTCGCAATGGTCAACTGAATTCTCCAAGATGACACAGTTACAAAGGGGGATGACTTTGATTCGAGTCTATCTGATTCCAAAGTCTAGTCATTATGCCACACACATTGCCTCTCTTTCCTGGGAAGTGAGAGATGGTTTGAAGCGAGAGAGAAGGTGGATAGTTTGCAAAACCACAAGAGATCCAAATGATACCACTTGCGAGTTTTCACAGAAACATTTGTACACAGGTTCGATATGGGCAGCAATATGGCACCTGGGAGAGACAGTGGACTTAATGGACTCTGAATTCCACGGAGTATGGCCACCAGCAGTAATCTGCTGTGTGAGCAAATCACATAACTCCTCCAAGCCACTGTCTCCTTGCTAGGAACTGTGGATAAAGATATGGAAATTTGGCACTTGATTCATGAAGGGAAGCCAAGGTATAACAGGAAAAAAATACTATTAATATTGGTCAGGTCTTTTGCCATATAGCAACCTCCTACCAAATTTAAGACTACAGGGTTAGCCTCTGCTCAATTTTGCCCCTTCTACCCCTCTATACAGTCTTATTTCAAAACTGAGTAGGTCAGGAAAGCAAACCTCAGCATAAAACTCTTGGTAATTCACAAATGTGTCATAGCTGAGTTATGTCTGATAGGCACAGTGCCCAAAGTGCCACAATTTACCCATAGTAGACACTTGATGAATGTTTATAAAGTGAAATCGAGTTGGGGAGAAACACACTTGGGGAGGACAATGAGAAAGGGTGTTCTCAAATGTTCAGAAATCCATTTCCTGTCATTTGGCTCCTATAAGCCAGTCACCATTGTAGGAAACATGCTGAAGATTCTTATGTATCCAAGCACATATATTTAGACAAAATCCAATTTAGTACATTAAAAAGGAGTATAGATTTTGGACTCAGATAAACCTCGATTTGAAGCTTGGCTTCGTCACTCAGTAGGTGTGTATTCTTGGGCAAGTCATTTAACTTAAAAACCTCAGCATTTTTACCCATAATGACACATGTAATGATAATCAACTATCAGTAAGGATCAAGATAATGCATGAAAGTGCCTAAAATAAGGTAGAAATGCAATACATACTTCTTTCATTCTGTGGCAATGGTGGCTATATTTTTGGACTCCTAAATTGGAACACAGGACTCATCAAGTATGAGCATATATATGGTTGCAACAGGGTATTGGGGGATCAATTTGAAAACAGTGTTTTGCCCCAAATTTGGGAGCATAATTTACATATAAATAGTCTAAGCCCAGTGGGATTTTACTACTAGAGGTTAGGGTGCTTTTGATTTTTGTGGATTACTCCATGAAAGCACAGACTCTCTCTTTCCCATGAGTATCAGAGCAAAGATCACTGGGAAAGGAAACAAAGACTATAAATAGAATATCAAACTTAAGTCTGTGGAAGAATTTGTGTCTGCTGTCCCTATAAAGACACTCATAGTGCTAGGACTTATAAGCTCCCCAGAAATAAAACAGAACCTAGAGCATCAGAAGATTTTCTGATTATAGGTGTGAAGATTTAAGGTAAGTTAAAGAAATGTTCTATTTAAGCCTGGAAGAGAAACCAGTGTTAGAACAAGTGGTGATTAGAATGGTTAGTATTAGTGAATCCAAGTGTTTACATCTCTTTAAATTTAGCACATAGACATTTTAAATCTAATGCTCTCTAATATTTATATTAAAATAGTGAGGCAATTTTTGAGGGCCTAAAAGAATGACTGAGTTGAAAACATCTTTTTCTGTTGTATTATATTAGCCACAAATATGGACAACGTAACTTCAAGAGCTGCTATAATTTGCCATAACTAAGGTATCACTATTTACCTGGTGGCAATTTATTCTATTCATAATATATCTAATGAGATCGGGCATGTTTAGGGCCTAATTCTGGGCCAATAATCTAGAAGGAAAGCATGAGATTTTAGAGTCTAACCTTGCAAAATCAAAACTAGTTAAGTGAAATAAGGATAAGTATCACAAGACCATTTTTCTACCTAACGAACAACTAAGAGCGAGGTTTTATCATACCCACTAACAAGGTCTATAACTTTACTGGACAGGACACAGAAGTCTACAACTATCTACATAACAGCTTCTATCATGCACTTATCCTAAAACAAAAATCCAACTCTTTCTTATTCTACTTTGTCATTCATGTACCTTGGGCTCTCAAGGGAAATCTAAATGTAGAGCTATATAATGAAAACTGGAAAATGCATCTTCTCATTTTATTTGTGTACCTTTGAAAAACTTAAGAGGGTTGGAGTGGACTTCACAGTCAAAAGTACATCTCCTTGCTCATGGCTATATGAGATGACTATATACCTTAGCTATCCCCTCCAAATGGCTGTTCTTATCTTTCTTAAAAGTTCCTCCTCTTCCTTTTATCTTTGATGCAGAGGAAGGAAATTCTCATCCTGCTTAGCTCTCAATTCTGTCAGGAGCAGCTGGAGATTTGCTATACCAACATGAGACCAGTAGAAAACCAAGAGTACTTTTAATGCAGAGAAGTGAGTATGGAGTAGGTGAACATAGCCCGTGCCAATGAACTCTCTCTGGTTATTACAGAGAAATTAGCTATAAGGGAACTCCCTAGATGGTCAGAACTTCCACTTTGGTGTTACCAACTTGATGGGCTTTTTGATTTCTCCAGGTTTTTCTCACCTGAAGACTTGATGAGACTCTTTTCCAGGCTCGTGATTCACTGTTTTTACCCAGGAGTACCAAGTTACATAATGAAAAATAACAAGGAAAATGTGAACTAAAAACCTCATAAACCTTGAGTAAGTGTGAAAGGTCAGTCTTTCTGCCCTCAAAATGTGTACAGTGCGTACACATACTATCTCTTCATTCAAAGACTCAGAGGTACCTTGGGATCCCTTTGGTCTATTTCAGTTCTCTAATAAAGTCCCACTTATACATGTTCAGAGGTAAGAGGATATGCTGATGGCTTGAAACTAGAGTGCATACATGCATATTTGGATGAGAGAAGGTGGTTCTGGAGTGAACGAATAGTAGAATCAAAGAGAGAAGTGGTAGTTAAAGGGCAAGCTGTCAGTGAAAGGATTTCAGGAAGGCAAAATTCAGTGTGTAAAATATTTTACTGTAGGGAAAAAAGTGTCAAGCAAACATTTTCCATGAAGCTTAAAATGTTTTATATACTCTGCCTGATTTGTCCTTTCAACATCCCACAAAGGCAATTGAGGAAGTAGGTTATCATTTTCATAACTCATTGCCTCAGTAGATACACTTATCCTTCCCCAAGTTTAAAGTGCAGTAAAATGTCATATTTTCTTAATAGTATCTATTTCTAAGAATGTCAAAGTGTGTTACAGACCATGTTCATTTTGTATTATTGCCACTTACATATTTTTTCAGAATGCATGTGTAGATATATATTAGCTTAGGTATAAACCTTTTAGTAAATTGATATAAGTAAATAAAAATGATAAAAAATGATGCCATTTTCCTGGACCAAAATGCTTTCAGTGTCTCTCTGATACAATTCCGCAAGGGATCTTGAGACACAGTCCATTGATAACATTCTCTTACTGAGTTCTGTATTCTAATGCATCCTACAGCCCCAAAAGAGGCTTCTTGAACCAGAATGCTTAATTAATTTCCTCAAGGTAAATGTCACAAGGCCATTTCTTCACATAATAAACATCCTAGAGCAACTAAGAGCTAAGAAATATATGAAATGCACATTTTTTCAAGTCTCAAGACAGGCATTCTGCTTAAGTTGTGTACTTTGCCCGAGTCTAAGGTGTAATGCCATCTATTTTCCAAATAGAATATGAAGTCATTTAGGTTTATATAACCATATTTAAGTGAAAGTATAAAATATACTCTAAAAGTCAAATATAAATGTATTTTGATTAGTCATGGCCTAACTGAAAACTGATTATTACAAAATCCTAAACAAACAACCCTATTAAACTTGTCAATTATAGTTTAACAATGGGGCCATAAAACTCTGGGCTCAGCCTTGTCCAGGTACCCCCTTTACCAAAAAAACAAAAACAAAACAAAACCAACAATGTTATTTCAAGTCAACAAGAGAAGTGCAAAGCTGTTCTTTTTGACCTCTCTCTGTCTCAGGATGATGAGACAGGTCATGGGAAATGGATATGTGTGTGTCGTGGCCTCAACTCTAAGTGGGACCCTGCAGAGGATTGATGCATATATTAGGTTTTTATTGCTAAATGACAAATGACCACAAACTTAGTGGCTTAAAAAAATCTCCCGTTTATTATCTCACAGTTTCTGTAGGTCAGAAGTCCAGGCACAGCTTAGCTAAGGGTCTCGTCAGATTGCGATCCAGGTGTCTGCCAGGGCTGTGGTCTCATCAGGGGCTTGACTGGGGAAAGATATGCTTCCAAGCTCCCTTAGGTTGTTGGCAGAATTCAGTTTCTTGTGTTTGCAGGACCGAGACCTCAGTTTCTTGTTGGAGGCCATGTTTAGCTCCTACAGGCCACCCATATTTTCTTGCTACATAAACTTCTACAACATGGCCACTATTTCATGGCTGCTTACTCCTACAAGGCTAGTGAAGGGGAATCTGTCTAGCTCATCTGGTAGCAACACAACATTATATATATATATTCCATTATCACAGGAGTGGCATTTCATAACCTTTGCCATATTCTGTTGGTTAGAAGCAAGGCACAAAAAGTCACAGATCCTTCCCACACTCAAGGGGAGGGGATTGCACCAATGAGTGAACACCACCAGGAGTCAGGGATCATTGGAGGTCACCTTAGAGTCTGTCTGTCACAACATGCCAACAATTCTACCCCAAGAAACTCCAAGTCCAGTGGCATAAATCTTCCCATTTACACCGTGACATCCCTACACCAGAGAATTAATGTCTTCTACATCAGAGTCTGTACTTTCTAATATATTGCACTGTATTCAGGCACAAAAAGACACAGATAGAACCAAAACAGGAATTCTTTTTTAATACACAAAATAAAAAAATTAATTATGCCCTGCATATAAAACAAAATATAAAACATTCAAAAAATGTTACTCCTGGGTTTTTAAAAAACATTTTTTAAAAAATTTTGAAACAATTATAGACTTAAAAGAAAGAAATGTGTGAAGAAATGTACAGGAAGGTCCTGTGCACCCTTCACTTAGCTCCCACAATGTTAACATCTTGTATAACTATAGTATGACATCAAAAGCAGAAGATTGACATTGATACAATCCATAGAGTTTATTTAGATTTCATCAGTTATACATGCACTCATTTTGTGTGTGTGTGTGTGTGTGTGTGTGTATGTGTGTGTGTGTGTGTGTGTGTGTGTGGTGGCTCTATGCAATTTTATCACATGTGCAGCCTTAGGTAACCATAAAATCTCAGCAAATTCTTGTGAAGACAGGTCATGGAACATGTGTGAAGAAATATACCAACAGAGTTTGGGGGTGAGGCAAAAAGAAACGAAGCTATAGATATGGTCCTCTTATTTCCTCATTCCTGACCATCCCCATATCATATACCCCACCAACCCCAGCAAATGTTATGGGGAGAACCAAAGTGGAGAAAAGTTAACAGGCTCTGAGGAAGGGGATTGAATATTGAGAAATTGAATCAAAGAGGCAATTGGTGAAATCCCTCTTCCCTTATCCATATCAAGTCCTATATCCCTGGACAAGCACAGAATAGCACTTTAGAGTCTATCAAATATCAATAAACAAGAATTTTATGATGGAAGCAGTGTGGTATTCTGGAAAAACCCATGAAGAGGAAGCTAGGAGACCTGGGTTCTCCCTAGCCCTGTGCAAACTGAGGAAATACATCAATTTTGGACTCAGAAATGACCTGGGTATTGGCATTGTCAGTTACTTGATCTGTGACCTTGGGCAAGGTACTTAGCCCTACCGAGCCTCAGTCTCCTCATTAGGAAAATGGGAACTAGTATTAGTAATACTCCATTACATAGTTGTTACATAAAGTACCTTACATGTGGCCAGCACGCGGTAGGTGCTCAAGAGGTGCCTTCTTTCCTTTTGTGGAGACCAGCATGATCAAATGGAAAGAGCCCACCTTTAGAGGCAGAGAGAGCTGAGTTCAAATCCCAGTGGCACTGTTCACTTTGGGGCCACTGATTAACTTCCATGTGCATCATGCCCTAGAGAGTTGTTAATTTGTTTTCCTTTAAACTCCACTCTCTTATCACAAAACTTACAATAATAAATTCAGTTGCCTTATATGTTCATTAAGAGAACAATGGGTTAGCCATTCTGATAAAGTAAGGGGAAATACATTCTTTGATCCATCCCAACTGGTTCTCCCTAGACAACTGGCTTCTTTAAAGAAGCAGGTGCCTGCGGCCAATTAGGGGTCCCAGCTATAAATCAGGCCAGGCCATCCTCTCCCTCATTCATCCCAATGCCTGGAGCTCCGGGAGCCAGAATCTGCCAACATAGTAGCTGCCTCAAAAGGGAACTTTGGAGAGAGAGATACTTAAAACGGATTTGTGGAAAATATTACCTGGTAATGTGTTTTGACACCTTCTCTGCAGTAATCTCAAGAAAATTTCAGTAAAAACAAAGTTAATTTTCATGGATTTTTTTGAGTCAGATTAGTACATTTTTTGGATGTAATACCATATTCTGATGGGTCCAGGGCCCACTTCATGAACCTGTGCAGTTCCACTGAGCCCCATGCTCAGAAGGGCCACCAGCTTCATTTAATGCTCTGCTGTTACCGTCTTGAAATTCTCAATTTTACCTTTGAAGGTATGTTTCATAAATGAAGTCCAATGGGACAAGAGAGCATGAGGGTGAGCAGATGAGATACATGCTATATGCGTGTCCACCACTTCTTGCCATCTCTTTCAGGTATAGCTTTTCTGATGCCCCATGAGCACAGAACTCCAATGGACCCATGATGCATGGGAACTCAACAAGACTCAAAGCAAATGTAAAGTAAGTGTGTTACATCCACAGGTAAGAAGTGGGGTTGCTGATAGTCCCAAGAGGCCATGTTTTTCATACAAAGTAGAATTTTCTTTGAACACAGAGAGAAAGCAAAGATATCTCAGAAACACAAATGACCACAATATCAATATCTCCACAGTCAAGATACTGAATTGAACCATCACCATAAAACTCCCTTGTTGCTACTCTTTGATAGCCATACCCACTCCTTCTGCCCTCTCCCATCCTAATCTCTGGCAACCACAGATCTATTCTTTATCTCTATAATTTGTTATTTCACATTTGTTACATAAATGAAATCATTCAGTATCTATCCTTTTGAGATTGGCTTTTTACACTCAGCATAATTTCCTTGGTGTTCATCAAAGTTGTAGTGTTGCTGAGTAGCATTCTATGATAAGGATGTACCATGATGTGTTTAACCATTCACCCACCGCACAACATTTGGATAGTTTCCAGTAAAAATGGTCATTATGAATAAAGATGATATGAATATTTGTGTACACATTTATTCATGGGAATAAGTTTTCATTTCTCTGGAATATATTTCCAAGAGTGCATTTGCTGGGTTGTATGGTATGTCCATTTTTAATTTTAAAAGAAACTGCCAAACTATTTTCCAGAATAACGGTACCATTTTACATTTCCACCAGCAATTTATGAGTGATACAGTTTCTTTACATGCTCTATATCATTTGCTGTTGTCACTACTTTTTTATTTTGGCCACTCTAATAGGTGTGTAGTGATATCCTATTGTGTTCTTAATCTGCATTTCCCTAATGGCTAATGATGTTGAACATCTTTTCATGTGCTTATTTGCTATTGTGTGTCTTCTTGGATGAAATGTCTGTGTATGTCTTTTGGCCATTTTCTAATTATATTTTTTGTTTTTTAAATGTTGAGTTTTAGAGTTCTTTATAGATTCTAAATACAAATGCTTTGTTGGATATATGATTTGAAAATATTTTCTTCCAGTCTGTAATTTGTCTTTTCATTCTGTTAACAAGATCTTTCACAAAGTTTTAAATTTTGATGAGGTCCAATTTATCAATTTTTACTTTAATGGATCATGCTTTTGGTAGCATATTGTTACATGCTGGTTATATAAAACCTTTGGAGAAACATTCCCCATGAAGTTCTTTCTGTTGTTTTTCATGCTTTTGGAGGCTTTTATGTGTGTGTGTGTGTGTGTGTACATATGTGTGTGTGCTTGTGTGTGTACATGCATGCATGTGCTTGTGTGTGTGCATACTGACTGGCCTAACTAGAAGAATTTGAGCTTATGGCTTGCGCATAACTACTAATGCATATGTACTATGATGGAATTCATAGAACCATAGCTCCTGAAGATGAATATAATACTGAAAAATATGTTATCTAGTGAGAGTTTATTTACCATGCCTGATGTGAGTGGGGAGGAAATAGCTCATAAAATTACAATTCCTCTTCAAATTGTACTGCTCTCCATTTAGAAAAAATAAATAGGAAAGCATGACTACTATGTATACAATCTTGTATAAATCTGTGAAATTTCTACCTTGAAAAGTATGTGGTCATATACAAGCAAAAAAAAAATCAAAATTCTTCAACTTCTAGGGGAAACAATATATAGATACAGATATAGATATAATCTATATACTTTCACAAAAATTGAGACCAAGGCACTATACAAGTGCTTGACATACGTACTTTAGTAAGGCACCAATGTGAACCAAAATCTGGTAAACTAAAACTCACAGCAGAACATTGGTTTTAGCTGTTCCATCCAAGGACAATCAGATTCGATGAGTTTATATTGGGAAGCACTGACTGGTTGTCTTTATCAGCCAACTCTTGAAACCCAACTTGGCTTAAGGTAGGGCTAGAATTCTGACACCTTACCTTGGTTTGTACCAATAGTTGACCAATTCCTGTTATTTGCACAATAATCCTTCGTGTCCAGGGGCAGAATCCAAATGACTTCCTTGGATTCCCAGTGGGAAATTCTCTCAGGAATGAGGGGGCAGTAACTCAGCTTTTCTGTATTCTTTTCGGAAGTCCTTCAGGACATAAATGTTGCTTTCTTCCAAAGGAGTTACTTAAAGGTGATCTAAAAATAACTTAAGTACAGAACAAATTACCCCCACTCCAGTTCCACCTCCAGATAAATATGATGGAAAGTTTATTTGAGACCCTTAAGCAAAAACATCAGCAAAGATCCTTTGACCCTTTGTTAAATGCAAAATAAACAGATCTCCAGCCACCTGGACAACTCAAATGCAAGAGCTATTTGTGTGGTATTTCTAAACATTGAAAGAGAAATTAGGCATCTGGCAGAAGCTAAGTCCTTTTTTTGTAGAGGGATATTTTTAACCTTTGACTAAACCTCCTTTTTCTTCTTGTTTCCCATCCCATCTCTCGTACCTCCATCTTGCAGGCTCTGGCTCCAGTACCTTTTCCTGGATCCCAAATGGCTGATCTGAAGTCAGGCTATTTAATCTTCTGGGGGCTCCCTGAAGAGTTCTGATTGGAATTGGTCTTTTTTTGTGATCAGCCCAGTCTACTTAGGGACATCTGGAGGTGGGAAGTGCTTTCTAAACAAATTGCCCTACTAATTTTCCTGAGAATGCCCCACACAGGACTTGACTAAAAAATATAATGCTAGACTCCTACACAGAAACACTAACTCACACTAGTAGGAAGAGAAACACATATATCCGCAGGGGCAAATCCATATGAATGTGTGTGAGTATACACAGAGCCACAAATGGACTCAATAACACACGCAGGGAGTGAGATAGGGGTGGTGAGGTTCACTCTTGTCCTTCCGAGAAGCTGTGAAGTCTGCATAGCTATGAAGAGCTCACAATGAGCACTGGATGACAGGCCTCCCTTAATAGCGGTGACTCAGAAGATCAGGCGCCTACTATGAGTCACAGTCAAAGGTGTCCTAACAGTAAACCAAGCTGCATTCCACAAAAGCTAAGGGCTCCTACTTGCTCCCTGACCTGGAACTCCTCCTGCAGGAATCCCTAGGAATAATGGTCTTCACTGCCCCAGAGAGACTGCAGGAGCCTATGAAGCTGGGAGGAATGCGGAGGTGCCTCTTTATTTACCCTGACAAAATAATTGTCAGGATATTAGAATGAACTGAGTGGCATCTTTACATATAGTGAGTGAGTCTTTGCAACTTTTCTCCTTGAGCAGGGGCAGAGTAAGGTCATTGTTGTCAGCCCACAGCCTCAACAGCCTGCCCACACTAGCTCGATTTCTCACATAGACTATCAGTTTCCTTGTTTGTTGAGGTCACCACTACATTGCTACTACTGGGCAGGAAGTCCAAGCCTGGAATGAGAGTTACATGCTCCACCATATGGTGACACACCAAAACAAGAACCATGTGCCCCTTAGGGTTGCAGCCCAGGGAGCAGTCAGAGGGGAAGTAACAGCATTTGAGATATTACCCACTTGGAGCTTCCTTTCTTCCCTCACTCCACCCACTTTGCCCCTCTTCAAGCTGAAACTGGGAAAGGCCCGCCCAGAGGTGATGAAATACTCAAATTCCCCAGCAACAGCCATCTCACAAAGGAAGTGTCTGCTGTGGTGGGAGCCTTGACCAAAACAGCTAAGACAGAGTTCAACAGTGATGGGACTAGAAGACACAGAGGACAGAGAAAGCAGATTACTTTGATTGTTTGTTTATCTTTCCTTCTTCTGCTCAGAGTTAGAAAGAAGCCACATGCCAGAGAACAGAAACCCTATGCTGCCTCTGAGCAAAGAATTCAATGGGTCATACACAGACCGCCCCCCCCCCCAGTAACTGGGCTCCCTAAAAAGAAAATGCAACAATAAAGCACTCTGGCCTCGAGAGCTGAGCCGGCTCACAACCACCCCCATGCTACTGTTTACGCTAATGGTATGATGCCTGCTTTTGCTCAGACACACATAGAGTGTACAGCGATCCAACAGCTCATACAACTGAGTTGAAACTTACATAGCTGACTTCTCCAGCTATACTCCTTTAACTTTTCCCATAAAAGTCTTCTTGGCAACCAAGCAAAAGTCAGTCCCTTGAGTTGACTTTATCCTTGAAAGGATGACTAGGCGTATATGGTGTTTTTTCTTTTCTTTCCCCCAAATCATAGAAAATGTATACGTCAGCCTTCTGTGATATGGACTGGAAAAACAAGGCATATATTGTTGTCCTTCATGCTGGAAGGTGGTATAGGTGAGGGTGATTACTAGTCATGTATACACATGGCTGCAAATAATTGTGGGCAATCTCTTCCATGTTCTACACATAAACCCTATCCTTGAGACCAGCCTTATCCATTACTTATGCCAGGTATCTTTCATACTAATATTCAGATTTGGCTCCACATGTAAAAAGACATCCTGTTTCTGAGAGTTTCTGATTAGAATGGTCTGCACATACATGCTCATTTGCTGGAAGTCAAAGGCCAAGCCATGCTATATTTTAGTGTGTCTTGAAAGATTTTCTTCATCTTCTAGGCTTTTGATGACCTCATCACATCATACACTGGCTGTTTAGTTTCCAGTTGCTATTTATAATCCACACAATACCAACTCAGTTGAGTGGAAGTGTGATGGGAACTTGGATGTTGCTGCACTGACTTTTTGATATGGCTGACTTTGTTCCATTGGTGGGCTTTAAATGGCAGCTTTTCACTGTGTGTCAGCTGTGGACAGAACTTGATCCTGTTGCAGGATGATGCACAAGCTGGGTTTGCTTCATGGTTCCCAGAAGTGCAGTGCTGTCTCTGCACAGCCATTTATAATCATTTGTCTGTCTTCTGAGGTGTGTGCTTAACAAAAACAACCATTTAGCCACAGCAGTGTCCACATGACTATCCCTGGAAATCATGTTATTTTTAAACTACTGCATCTAAGAATTTCCCGGAGGACAACAGACATGCTCTTCCATGAGCCTCCTCCATGAAATAAATCTGTCTTCATCTCACCTAGCAGTGGAAAGTTGGTTGGTTATACATAATATCATCAACTGCAAGGAGACTTAGGATCTTGGAGACCTTGTCAGGGCAGCCAAACTTAATGTCGGAACTCAGATTTCTTAATAGTAGCAAATGTTGCCATATCAGTGCACGAATAGCCTTGTTCACTTCACTTCTTGTGGATATAAATCCATGCCTCAAAGATTGTGTCTGCCATGTTTGTTATGCTGCAACTTCAAATTGCAAGGCAATCCTAGGAAAATATAGTTGTCGGTATTCTTTGGTGGTAGATTCAGAACAACTCTTATAAAAAGGAGTAAGAGAGGCAACACAAAATAGTTTTGTTTTCTTTATAAGTGAAAATATAATAAAGGGAGCTTGGAAATTCAATGGCATTTCTCTAGTCCTTTATCTAACAGAAAAAACTCTATGTAGCTATTGAATTAGTGCCTCTTCTAACTGCTTGAAAACTCTCCCTAGGAAGGAGTCCAGGTGAAAAGAGCCTCTTTCAGGACTTAGGGTTCTGCAGCGATTTCTTCAAAAGTTGGAATAAAGATAATACCAGACTTTATAAACTCTCATGCCTTGATCATGAAAGTTCATAATCATCTTTGCTGAAGGAAGTTCATCATCATTCATAATGATGAAAGTTCATCATAATCCTTGATGATTGAAGGACGATCACTAGGTGTTACTGACATTCTTGCTTGAGGCCAGATAAATTAAATTGGTGCAAATGCTATGCACCGTGAAGATTATATCTATCTATCCATCTCTCTGTATGTCTATATAGTAGGGATTAGTCAGTAATATTGGTAGCTCAGATGTTAGGAAAGATTGAAATAATTATTGACTGAACACCTAGGAAATACTACAATTATTAATATCAATGAAATATCTGCCCCTGATTACTTATGGAAGAGTAGAGAACTTATTATGAAAGAAGTCAGAGAGGCACATATAAAGTGCTCAAAAATACTTTTTGAATTGAATTGCAGGTCTCTTTTTGACATGCCCCTTTAACAAGAAGAAGAAAACAACAGTAAGCAAAGGGGATATATGACTGTGAGGTTAAGATACATTGTTAAGAAGCATTGATAGCTACCCTTGTTTGTCTGACTTTTTTCTTATTCTGCATGGGCACTCACTTCCTTTGAAAAGGAAAGGGAATGGAGGCAGTGAGCAAGTATAATAATTGTTTGAAACAAAATAAGTGTCTTCTATTGTAGCAGCTACCATTTTTTAGAAGGAATCAACTAGATACAAGCCACTGAACTAAGCACTTCGATAGATCATTTGATCCTTAGAACAACACTACAAGGTGGGAATTATTAGATTCATATGATAAATAAGGAAAATGAGACTTAGAGAAGTGAGTGAGGGTCTTTGCCCGAGGTCACAGAGCTAGGAAATGACAGCTGGGATGGCAGCCCAAATGAGTCTGACTCTGAAGCCCACTATATGACACTGCAACTGCCATGTTTAGCCTCACGTTGTCCTCTCTGCAGGTAGAAGCAGATCTTAACTCCGCTTTATAGACAAGGACATTAAGGCATAGGACAGAGAAGTATTATTCCAAAGAGTCTAAAACAATCTTCCTTCCTTATAATCCAGCCTTCAAAGGAGGGGAAGAAAATAAAGAATTAGCCTTTTTCACTAGGCTTATACCTTAGAAAAATCTCTACCCAGCAATGTCAGTCTTAGTGACATACTACCCTGTAGGAGGTAATATGCGAGATGATCAACTTGCTGTGGCAAAACCACATTGTAGCAGAGATGGAAACGAGGTAGTCCTGAGCTACATTTGTTACAAGACAGTAACAGGCAGGCAGAAATCTATGCTCTAACCCGTCTCTATGCTCTTTACTTTTTTTAATGAATGAATTCCACCTTGTGCTGATGTCGCATTCATTTTGAAGCTATGTAAAGTGCTTTACGAAATTTGTAAGGCTTAAAAATACCTTTGAGCCTTGAATTTTAAAGTGCTTCCCAGATATTCTATGGTGAGAGATATGCTTATTTACAAATGGATAAATAACAGGTGAGAGGTTAAAGGATTTATCTCAAATCACAAAGGCACAGCTAGGAATACAATCAGCCTCTTAAATCGCAGTTCTGGGCCCAAACCATCAGACTTGTATGTTTTTAATATCTTAAGAATTGTAGAACCTTTTGAGAATTCTGGTCTCAGGAAGTCTCAAACCATTTAAATGATGAATCATCATTACAAGCATTTTTACAGTATTTTTTAGCTTTTTGTAAAAATGAAACCCAAGCATTACAACCACCTTAAAAATGTACTTCATCTTAAGTCTGTGGATTTGGTTAGCTTTAAAGAAGGTAATTAGTTCTAAAATGAAGGCAGGTGGCCCACATTATCCCACTTTGTTTAGAGGAACCATCATTTCTGGGCTCAAGGAGGCTGCTTTGAAAACCTTGTAATAACTAGCCCGAAGTGGATTAGGATTGGTTTTGTAGTCAGGACCCTTGGTCTCGAATCTTGACTCTGATCCTTAGTAGCTAAGTATCCTTTAGCCTTAGTTTTCTCATCTTCACAATGGGAATGAAACAAATACAGCTAATCACACAGGACTAGGGTGAGAACCCGAGGACATGAGAAATGTGGAAACGTTTTGTAAGGCCGTAGAGTATGATACAAAAATCAAGTGATAGTCTACAAAGACCACTACATTTTATGGCTATAACATGCCTGAAGGGTCTCTGAAGGCTCAATCTGCAGTTTAGATATTACAAGCCCACAGAGAAAGCAGATTAGGAGCTGTGTTCCTTACATGCATGACAAGGCCTTCCAAAGGTATGCCAAACAAGACATGTACAGATAGCAAAACTGAGACTGAAAGATTCTCTTGAATACCAAAGACAGTATCGATGCTCCTTCATGTAGAAACTGCTCCTGTATGAAATGCATGGGGGAATTATTTCTCTTCTCAGACCAGAGAATCTCTGAAGTCAATGATGATCTTGCTCTCATGTCAGAGAAAGATGGTGCATTGAAATGGGCAATCCAGAAATGAAACAAAAGCATCCCAGACCCTCAGATGGCAGCATGAAAGAATCCAGATGGTCTGAGAAAAAGGTGAGTTGCAGAGTAGAGAGAAAATGGAAAATTATCAATATCCTATGCTGCCTCCTTTGACCATTTCTTTTCCTGCTCATGTCCCCATTCACTGGTACTCCCCTCACCTTCTCCTAGTTCTTCATGTCTTCCTACATCCCGAAGCTTCACATCCTCTGGCCTCCAAAAACCCTATGTTTTCCCACCTCAGTTCTTTTGCTCATACTGTTTTGCTTCCCTAGAATTCTCTTCTCATCACTCCTCCCAGCATCTCCCCCCAAATAAAAAAAATTCTGGAATGTTCTTTTACTCATTGTTGAACTCAAGTCTACCCCATCCTGCTAGGCTCCAATCAATTCTTATGTCTTTTGAACTCAGAGTTTCTCTTGTGGCTATTTTCATTTTCTATATGGGATTACAGTTATTTGTATACTTGGTCTTATTTCCTTAACTTGGCTATAATTTCCTTCAGGTAAATTACAGTTATTGGCATAGTGTTTGACACAGAGTAGGTGTTATATAAATGATTTTAGATCATCATTGCTTGAAATAAGCAGGCCATCGTCATCTCTCATCTAGATTTCTGCAACAGCCTAAGTAAGCTCACAGCATTCTCTCTTGTTCCCCTCCAATCTATCCTTTTCACTGTCACAGTATATATCTTAAAAACAGCACTTTCACTATATTATTCTCCTACTCAAGAAACTTAAATAATGTCCTGCTGTACAGAATAAGGTCCAAATGCCTCTGTCTTTCTCTCAAAGCTCTTTGATATCAGTTGAATAGAGTCCTTGCTGCTTCCAAGTCTTTGTGTATGTTGCTCCCTTGTAGTGGAATGCTTTCTCCTCTCCACAGATCTAAATTCAATTGATCTCGCCTCCATCAGGAAGCCTTCCCTAACTACTCCATCCTTGATTGGTCCTCTTTTAGAATTCTATAGCATTATGTTCTGCACTATACATGCTGTAACAAAATCATATCTTTCCTTGTATTATTATGTACCTGTCTCCAACATACATGTTTTGTCTTCCAAGTGAGATTGCATACTTCACATGTATTTTGTTCTTTCCACATCAACTAGCAAAGGGCTGGGGACCTACTAGACCTTCAGTTCTCACTTTCAAACATTTATTGATTTATTCACTGATTATTCTCTCTGGTCCTCCCTGTGATTCCTCCACTGTCTGCAACCATTTTAAGGGGCTTATTATTTAGTTGATATCTAAAAGACAAGGTTTACTTGGTAAGACCAATTTTCTTTAAGAAAGTTCCCACCTTCCCTCAACATTATCAGAGCAAATCTTATAATACCCTAAGTATATCTTGGCTTGATATCTTTGGAGATCTCTTAATATCTATCTATCTATCTATGAATGAATGATTGTTTTGTTGTTCTTGTTAATTTAACAATTATTAAGTACCTACCATGTGCGGCAAAGAACTTTACAATCTTTGTACAGAGAACCATATATTCTCATTATTTTAACAAAAAAGAAGTGTTCTAATGCTCCTCCTATTAATAACTGGATAACTATTAACCTTCCTTACTGGTTCCCTAAACACAGTATATGCCAAGGCTTACAAATAAGGACTTGGGTAATGAGAGAAAAGCCACTTGCATTCTATTTGATGACAACACACTAGTGATATTCCCTCTCCTTCCGAAACCATTCAGAGTATTTTCATCAACAAAGGGAAAATAAGCAAAGGAGAAAATAGAAAAGTTATTGAAAAAAATTACTCAAGATCAACCTTTTAAAAGAAAATGTCCCTTAAAAAATTGCACATTCTCTTCTTTATCCCTTCTATTCCAAAACTTCAACCTCTAATTCAGTATTATTTCCCTACCCATCTCCCCAAACATTATTTGACCACTGCTATCTCTGTTCCCTTATCTGATCCTGTTAATTTAGTTGCATTGCTTTCAATACAGGTGGGGGACACAGAGACATTTTCCACGCTGCCTACCTTTTACGGCAAAACACGCACTCTTTTGTCTTTTAACCCTTAAATTCTGGCCTTTCTCTCTAATCACTGTCTTGAACTCTGGTCTCACCAATACCTCAAACTCAAATTTTCCAAAACCGAACTCTAATAATATTCCTCTAAGCCTGCTCTTGATCCTGTGTTCTCTAAAATGATGTCCAGATTAAATGTGATATGGACTAGAATAGGTACTTTTGGAAATCAGTTCTGAGCATATAGTTTATAGGCTTCTAAGGAGTTGCTAAAGGAGTTATTGTATTTAAATGTAAGGAATTAATATCAGAGTCAGCCCTCTTTGGGCACATCAGGAAAAGGTACCCTTTCCTAAAGATGATTTACTTCCATTTGTTAGAAAATTGTCGCAATGTACCAATTTTGTCATATCAAGACACTTGACTGCCATCTGTAAGATGGTCAGAATAAATATATACATCCATGGTGTTTATGATGTGAAAGGTGTCCCCTTAGATATGGCATCCTCATATAGTGTACAATGTGTACAACTTTATGTGGTAATCTTGCTCTGAAGCTATTCTAGAAAGGGCAGTAGTTTTCTATCTCATTTAAGGGAAAAGTTGTTTCTTCTGATTGGAAACAAGACTGCTAGGGTTCCCTGCTGTCTGAGTACAGACTCCATATTCTCTTTCTTGACCAGACTGTTTTCAAATTCAGGGTGTTAATCTGATCAAAGGCATTGGTGAAATAAGTTAAGGCTTTTCCTGTAATTAGTAGAAAGCTATTTTGGATAAAACTTGAACTGCCAAAGGAACATCAGAGCTTAGCTGTTGCTTCTCAGTCCTCAAAAAAAGGGAGAGCCCCAGAATAGTCCTACTGACACCTAACTCCAAATTCAAGTGCCAGCTACAGGAGAAATTTGACACCAAGGTAATGAGTTAAGAGCTTTTCAATTAAAGTGAAAAGCATACCATAGATAGATTAAATTCTGATTAACAGTTAAGATTAGTGAAAAGGGTATCAAATGGTACCTAATTATTTGTTTAAACCTGCTTTCTCTATACTATACTTAAGTATAATATTCTTTAGTGTTGCTGTGCTTATTTTAATAAATTTCCATTGGTTTTGTTTTTAAAGAACTGACTAGATAAGTCATTGTTCTCACTTTTATCAAAGTTAACTGTGTTTATGATTGAAGACTAATACTTTTAAGACCACTGCATGATCAATACAGGGCTGCTCCTAGTGCATAGAGTGCCTCTGTGTGAGTCAGAAAAATCTACTGCCCTCTGGGAAGAAATGAGGCAGCCCTGCCTACCATCACCTACTGGTAATGCACCTGAATTGCTAAGTCCATGTTTTGAGGGGTCAGTATATTGAAACTTATCTGTATACCTAAACAATAGAAAATGATGACAGCAAAGATCATGACACATATATTAATACAAATGATACTAAAATATGCTAACATTTGCATATTTCTTATTTTTTAAATATGCATTTAAAAACTAGTCTCTCATTCAGTTTTTATGATATTCTTCTAAGGTAGTTCTACCACCATTTATTGAGTGGCAGGCAATATGTTAGGCCCTTCTTACAGCCTGATAGGATACATAAGCTAATGATCTCAGTATATGGCAAATGAGAAGCAAAGGTTTGCATTGGGTGTTGTGGGAGGCCAGGGGAAGGGCATCTAGCCCAGATGAGATGCCAGTGAAGGCTTGCTAGAGGAAACTGCTGGCTTCATTTAAGAGACACAAAAGCTAAGCCAGGAAAACATTAAGAAATTTACCCCATGTTGCACAGCCATCTAAAGGGGAATCATGACTAGAACCAAAGTGAAGTGATTCTCAATCTAAGAAAGAGTCAAACTCTTGAACCTCTGGCTACAAGGTACCATGGAACAAGGATTTATTTGAGAAAGTTCCATACTGACATGCTTCACAGATACATGCATTAGCATGTTAGAAAAATGCAAGCCACCAAAACAACCCAAGCCTGCAGCTTTCTAGGACAGCTAATTAACACCTATACCACAATCCTGGCAACCTTTAGTTCTTGATTTTGTGGTTGCTGCAGCTTGCTACAGGAAGATATATTGCATCAGCTCAAACTTCCTCGGATACCAACTTTAAGAGGTCTGAGTCATTCAAATCATTCCCCAAAGTCTTTCAACCACCAAAGGCAGCAAACAAAAGTACTGCTAATTAAATGTGTAATTAGGGTTCATTATAACTAGCACATATTAGTTTTAGGTCTCATTCACCATTGCTTTGAATTGGTTTTGCCCTGTTTTTATTTGTGCTTAATTATCCCTGTTTTATATGCATTTAATTTTCTAAGATACTTCATATCCTTTCTGGATTTAGACAGAGTATAAATTCTAAATGAATAATAAACAATAGATTAAATTTATGTAGAATTGGCTCTTTTATGTGCTTCACGTACAGTTCATAGTACACTGGGGCCCCTTGCAAAATGAATGTGCATGGTACATTTATGCCCATTTTATAGGACTTAGAACAATTTTGATGATTTCAATGATTACAGAGGCTTACAATTATATATTTGCTTTTACTATATATTTTTAGTTATATCTACAGGTTACTTGGTGTGGTGATCTTGGTCAGGAACACAATCCCTAATAATAATAATGTTCTTACCAGAAAAGGCAGTGCACATTACAACAACACAATTTATGAGATAGTTGCAATACATTCCAGGAAAGGGAAAGGGGATAGAGGAGTTCTCTAGAATGGCCATGTTTCTGAGAGCATTATCAACTTTCTGGAATATTATAGGTCAAATTTTAAACTCTGACTTGCTTCCTTGTCCAATGTTCTCCTCCATCACCAGCCTCCTTGTTAAGGAGCCAGTAATAAACTGGGAGTACAAACTCACTCTCCTATTAGCCTAAAATAAACAACTGGGAAGATAAGTCAATTACAAACCCACTTTAGCATAGAAGAGGACTAATGAAATACTACTTGTTTTATGTTAAATATTGGGCTTTCATTTATGATTTCATTGAGAAAAATATAAGATTCTACTACTAAAAAGGTTTTAAAACCAGTGGACTAGCTGATCCCCAAAGGCTCTTTCCAGGACATTCTATGGGGCTATAATACTGAAGATAAAAAGTTCCACTGGATTCACATCATGGTTTCTTACTTTTACTACAGAAAACACTGTGGTATGAAATAGGAAAAATGTCATCAAAAAAGCAGATCAGACTCTTAAAAAAGTGGAATGTGGATCAAAGAAGCTGCAAGACAGTAGGAAAAGGACACTAGATGATATAATTATTTCCTCCCACTTTTAGCTTTTGTAGTTTAAATTGGAATTTGGCATACAAAGAAATTGAAAGTTGGATAGTTTTTAATTATATGACCCATCAGCCAAACTTCCACTTCAGCCATGTTACACTAATCAGTGGTTGCGTGTCATCAGTCAGCTGATATACAAAATTTTGTCAGTTGCCTTTCAAATTTCAATACGCCTTGCTCCATATACTTTATTTTTCACAATATTTTAGTCTATATCCTATGATTCCCTGGCCCTTCACTCACCTGCCCAATTCAAGCATAATCTCACTTCTACTGATACTTTTCACTGTCACTGCTTAATTTAATACTGGTTTTCTCTGTAGGTTTGAGGAGGATATATTGTTCCCACTTACTTCAAACAACTTCTTCATTTTTCCCCTAAACTTCTGCTTGATTTTTTTTTATTATTTCAATCTCTTTGTTAAATTTCTCTGATAGGATTCTGTTTTTTTAATTTTTTAAAAAAATTTCAGCATACTATGGGGGTACAGATGTTTAGGTCACATATGTTTCTTTTGCCCACCTTGCCGAGTCAGAGCTTCAAGTGTGTCCATCCCCCAGATGGTGCTCACTGCACCCATTATGTGTGAATATACCCATCCCCTCCTCCCCCCCCCACCTGCCCAAAACCTGATGAATGTTATTACCATATGTGCACTTAAGTGTTGATCAGTTAATACCAATTTGATAGTGAGTATATGTGGTGCTTGTTTTTCCATTCTTGGGATACTTCATTTAGTAGAATGGGCTCCAGCTCTATCCAGGATAGTACAAGAGGTGCTAGATAACCATTACTTTTTGTGGCTGAGTAGAACTCCATGGTATACATATATCACATTTTATTAATCCACTCATATACTGATGGGCACTTGGGTTGTTTCCACATCTTTGAAATTGTGAATTGTGCTACTGTAAACATTCTAGTGCGGATGTCTTTTTTATAGAATGTCTTCTGTTCTTTTGGGTAGATGCCCAGTAATTGGATTGCTGGATCAAATGGTAGTTCTACTTGTAGCCCTTTGAGGTCCGATAGGCTTCTGAATTCCTTCTCTATGTTGTCTTGGAGTTCATTGAGCTTCTTCAGGACAGTTATTTTGAGTTCTTTGTCTGAAAGGTCACCTATCTCTATCACTCCAGAACTGGTCACTGGTACCTTATTTAGTAATATTTTGTTTGGTGAGGTCATGTTTTCCTGGATATTCTTGATGCTTCTGTATGGTGATCAATGTCTGGGCATTGAAGAGTTAGGTATTTATTTTAATCTTCACAATCTTGGCTTGTTTGAACCTGTCCTTCTTGAGAAAGTTTTCCAGATATTCAAAGGGAATTGATTGTTGTGGTCTAAGTCTTTGGTCACTGTAGCCATATTAGCACTGGAGGTACCCCAGCACCACTACTGCTGTGACTGTTGCAGACTCCTGGTGGTACTGCTTGGTGAACTTGGGTAAGATACAAGAGAATTGCCTGGATTACCAGGCCAAGCCTCTCACTCTCTTCCTTTACTCTCTGTGCTGGGCTGCTGGAGTTGGGGGATGAGTTCTGTGGTCACTCCCCCATGGCCACTAGCACCAGGTCACATCTGAAGCCAGCCCGGTCTCAACCAAAGCCAGTGGTGACTGTTGCCTGGATACCTCTGATGTTTATTCAAAGCCCCAAGGGCTCCTTAGTTGGCAAGTGTTGAATACTGCCAGGACTGGGTCCTTCCTTTCAGGGCATCATGTTTCCTTCTGGCCCAGGGTAGGTACAGAAATGCCATCCAGGAACTAAAGCCTAGACCCAGGGGCTTCAGGAGTCTGCTTGGTACTTTATTTTACTGTGGGTGAACTGGTACCCAAGTTGCAAAACAAAGTCATCTGAGCTCTTCCCTTCCCTTTCCCCGGTGGAAGAAGACTCACCCTGAACCACTGCTGCCTGTAGTTGGGGGAGGCGTGACACAGGAACTGGCTTGGCTGCAGCTGCTGGTATCTTGCTGGATCATGTGCACCCCCAAGTTCACTGGCTCTGAGGCAGCACAGCCGTAGGAATTGCCCAAGAACTACAGTCTTTGTGTCCTGACTGCCTTATGAATTTAGTCCAGGCCCCAGGCTGCTTTTTGTCAGCCAGTGGTGGGACTAGCGGGTACTCGGGTTTTGGGGTAGAGAATTTCCCTCTGGCCAGACTGGTCAAAATGCTCTCTCCATTGGCACAGCCAAAATTCTGCCCTGTATTGTGTTCCCCTGTTTCAGGGCGTCCCTGAGTTTCAGTGCAAAGTCACACAATCACTTTACTTTCCCTCCTCTGGGCACACTGGTGTAGCACCGCTGAAGGATGGCGGAGGGGTGGCATAAGCAATGCAAAACTGTCTTTTCTGCCCTCTTCAGTGCCTCTTTCCTTGATATAATGTTAAAGCTAGGTAGTGTGATTGCTCATCTGATTTTTGGTTCTTCTGAAGGTATTTGCTTGTGTGCATAGCTGTTGAATTTGGTGTTCGTGCAGAAGGACGATCAATGGAGGTTTCTATTCAGCCATTGTGCTCCTTCCCCTAAACTTTTTATATCAAAGTTAATTTGCTATCAGGCAATCCCTCACATCTGAATGTAATTCATCCCTGAAAACTAATTAGATGGTGAATTTTGGATAGTGGAAAGCTTTGTTCCATTATTTAAGTTGGAAAAGCAATAATACATTCCTATTCCATCTAAAAACCTCAACCAATTCCTTCAAATATCACTAAAACACTCTTTAATGCCCATGTAACAATCATCCAAATATGTAACATGTTATAAAGCATTTAAAACACCAAGTACCTAATTATTGAATACTTACTGGACTAATTAGCAGATATGTTTGCATGTAGTTCACAATGATGCTGTACAATACTAGATAAAAAGAAAGAAACAGGGCCGAGTGTGGTGGCTCACACCTATAATCCTAGCACTTTGGGAAGCCAAGGTGGGAGGATTGCTTGAGCCCAGGAGTTGGAGACCAGCCTAAGCAAGAGCGAGACCCCATCTCTACCAAAAATAGAAAAATTAGCCAGGTGTGGTGGCATGCACCTGTAGTCCCAGCTACTTGGGAGGCTGAGGCAGGAGGATTGCTTGAGTCCAGGAGTTTGAGGTTGCAGTGAGCTATGATGAGGCCACTGGACTCCAGCCCAGGTGACAGAGCAAGACGCTGTCTCAAAGAAACAAAAACAAAACAAAACAAAACAAAAAACAAAGAAACAAAAAAGCAAACTGTCAAGCTGTCTAGAAATGTCTATCTTTGTTTTCCATCATTAGAAGAAAAGATGGAGGAACTAAAAAAAATTCAGTGCTGGTGAGGGATTGTGGAAAGGAAAAATAAAGCTTTTTCAAGAATTTCTAAAACAGAGGACTCACTAGTGAGAAGCAATATAATAAGAAAACCATGAAGAGAGCTACTAAATGCATGCTTTGATTCCAAATGAAACCGAGTGAAGCCGCCCCCCCCAAAATCCTGGAGATCTTGTCACCAACTTGAGTAAATTAAAGCAGAGAAGATCATAGCAATGTCAAAATTATCATTTTAATTAGTCTTAACAGTCAAGCAGAGTAAGTAGTTTGCTGCTAGAAGTGAGGAAGAGAAGAAAGGGACAGCAATATCCAAATTCTGGGTAAGAGAAAAGTTATGTTCTCCTCAAGGCAGGAGGGAAATTGTCACAGTAAGCATTAATTGAGATTAGTGAGAAGGGTACCAACTTGTTAATTTTCTGAAATCAAGAATCTTATTCTTTAGCTTCATTTGCTTCCCTCTTTACTGTTTATGCTTAGCTGTTTTAATAAGGCTACATCACATTTTCCTTTATTCTGCAACAGACATGTACAGTGTTGTGAATAAACCATGAAATAATACGTTAAAGGTCCATAATAAATGCAAATGACACTTATCAAGGGAAAATTAACAACCAAGGTCATTATATAATGGGACTCAGAAACCGCTGTTAGATTTTGGGTTCAGAGGATGGTGCCATGACGCTGGAGCTGACCTCAGAACACTGAGGACTCAATTGACAGAGCCCAGGGTTAATGAAAACTTTCCCAGTTTCAAGTCTCTCTACTCACAGACAATTAGCTTAACAAATTTTACTCAGCAGGCACCTTTCATTTCCTGCCTGAAGCTGCAAAATCCCGGGAGAAAATAGGGAGAGACATTAGCTGCCAGAGAAGGCAAATGAATGAACATCCAGGATTGTGAATGTTCCTAGTTGAGTCCTGAAAGTGGTACTTTCATCCCCCTCCGATTCCTGGAGGTAGGGGCCAGGCACAGTCCCCAGGCCCCCTGCCTCTTGTTTCAAAAGAACACTGCAAAGCTCTGGGCAGGTGAAGCATCAAGCCAGTCTCTCAAGAATCCTGCAGTATTGATTAGGAGCCTCCTGTCCTACTCCTGTGCTTTAGGAAAACTGGGGTTAGGAATCCCTGTCCTCAGGGGCCAATATCTCTTTTACAGGCTCTTTAAAGCAAGAGGCTTAAACAGTAAATGCCTATAATGCTTTGGAAGATGAAAATCTCTAAACAGTACAGACAAGGCTGAAGATTCTGATCTTACTTAATAATGCATTACACTTGCCTTTTAAATCACTGATTCAACCTTGGTTGGATTGTATACAGTTTATTAACTCTCTCAATTTTCTACCACAGTTGATTAATGAAAGCTGGATGAATTGAATATTCTGTCTCCTTATAATTGTTGATAATGTCCTCACATATACTTATTTCCCTTCTGGGTACAAGGTACCCAGCTGAGCATGATAAAGGTAACTTTGTGTTAAAGAGACAAACAATTAGGATTTTTTTTGGCATATTATTAAAAGTGACTCAATAGAGCCACAGAAATTTAGATTTTCCTTTTGGGAATATAACAGTGGGAAAAAGGTGGATATTTTTTTGGGTTTCCTTCTCCGAGACCAAGTTACAAAAACTAGCTGGAAAAGGGAAATCTGAGTGTCCAAGAAAGTGCAGCAAGTAAATGTGAGATCAAACCACCTTTTGTATATGGGAGCAGCCACAACAATTGTGTCTGCATAAAATCTATACTTATTGCTTTACATAGCAAATACATCCCTGAAAAGTTATGTTTCAAGCACACGTTTACCAATCAGATCATACAGAACTTTGACTAGATGAACTTTAAGCTAAAATTAACAAATGTTTCCTAAATACAATGTAGAACAATGAACATGATCTAATAACTAAGTGCGTGTGGTGGGGGGGAGGTGTGGTTGGAGCAGGGAGAAACCTGAGGCACAACTGTACATTCCCTAAAGTCTTACTGCAGACTATGAGCATATATTCAGAAAAAATAAACGAAAAATATAGCAAAATATTAACAGTGATTATCTTTGAGTAGTGGGGTGCTGGATGATTTTTATTTACTTTAGGAAGCTTTCTTGACTTCCCACATTCTCTGAAATTAGCATGCATTCCTTTATTTTATTATGTTGAATTTTAGTTTAAGAAGCGGTATGCTAAGGCAGTGGTCCCCAACCTTTTTTGCACCAGGGACCGTTTTGATGGAAGACAATTTTTCCATGGACCGGGGGATGGGGCGGAGGGATGGTTTCAGGATGATTCAAGCGTATTACATTTATTGTGTACTTTATTTCTATTATTATTACATTGTAATATATAATGAAATAATTATACAGCTCACCATAGGTTGGGGAGTCCTGCTAAGATAATTGACTATTAAAAGCGAATACCTCAGTACAGCATCTGGTAAAACAAATAATCACCACCTGTATATTTGTTTTGGTAATTTGTTTTCTCATTTACCAGTTTTGCTTCAAGGAAGTCTCATCTATGTTATTTTGTTCACCATAGAATCCTCAGTGCTGAGCACATAGCACACAGAGCAGGTATTCAATTTTTTAAGAAATAAATGAATTTAAAAATTTGGAAAACATTAATTGAGTCTTGTTGAGTCTTATTCTTATAAATATGCTTTGCAAATTTTACGGATTTGCGACAATCAAGCCCTTTATCACCATACAAGAACAGACATCGAAGCCAACACGTGATGAGACAACCACTGTAGGATGGTTCACTCCCGTTATTGAATTGGCTAATGCTGCTTCCCTGCTAGGTAGGGGCCTGTATCTAATTGGAAGTTAATAGCAAGAGTGTCACTGTTTATCATCAACTCTTGATTGTCTGTAGTATTAGAGGGTAACAATGATGCAGCTAATCCCCAAATCATTTCTGTTTGGTTTGGGAAAGAGACATGAGTTTTCCCCAGCAGGTTTGCCTTCCTAATTCTTTTATCCTTGGACAGGGTTTGCCTTTCCTGAGAGCACAGCCTGTCTGGCTGATGGGGAAGGCAGCAGGAAATGGGCCAGGGGCAGAGCGAAGCCAGCCTGGGATTAAACATGTGTCACCCTTCAGCCTTAGGAGCTGAATTTAAGGTTCAGTGGCACCATTTGAGAGGGATATTACCTTTTCTTTGTATAACACTTCTGAGTCTGTGGAGAGGGTGGGTGGAGAGGGCACTTTTTCTTAGAAGCCAGGCTTTTTCCTCCCCTCTCTTCTTTGCTCTTTTAAAAATCTCTTTAGGGGAAGACAGCTCAATGGTGTTGGTGAGATGATGACCAACTTGCCTTAGGTTAGGAGAATTTCTCTTCCTTTCACCTTTTTTTTTCCTTTTGAATGTGGAGAGGAATAAGGTCTATTGATTTTAGTAAAGTTGAAAGCATCTTTACTTTAGTAAAGTAGATGCTGTTATGATGGAAGGATTTTTCTTTGAAAATATCTCAAGGGAAAATATGCCTTGCTGTTGGTGGGGTTGAGGATGCACCTCTCTTTAAGTTTGGAGGATTTCCATTTTTAAAAAAAATAGGTTTTGTGGAGAGGACCTACAAGGGCCACTTGTTTTAGTGAGGTTGGAGAGCCCTCCCTCGTAAGATTTTTCTTTCTTTCCTTTCCTTTGAAATCATTTGGGACAAAATTAGATTGGGGACATCTCTCCTTGAACAAATTTCTTTTTTTCTCCTTTTTTTTTTTTTTAAACAAAAAGAAATAGTAAAGGCTAGAAGATAAATACGGTCCCTGGGATTGGGTGAGATTGGGTGCATCTCTCCCCTTGAAGAAGCTTGAGAAAGAACTTTTGTGGGTTTTTTCTCCTTATCGTGGAGAGTGGAGTGGGTTGATCATCAGGAATAATATGCAATTTCTTCAGTAAGGTGTTGGTGCATCTTTCTGGGGGAGAATTTCTTCCTTTCAACCTTTAAAAAATGATCCCTTGATTTATTTTTTTCTTCCTCTCTTTCTGTCCTCCTCTATCTCCTTTGCTCCCTCCTCTTCCCTTTCCCTGTCCCTCTCTCCTTCCCAACCTCTTTCTTTCTTCCTCTCTCTCTTCAACCCTCTCTCCCTTCCTTCCTCCCTTCTCTCACTGTCCTGTCCCCTGTCTCTCCCTCCCTTCTCCCTCCCCTTCTCTTCCCCCTTCCTCCTTTTCTTTTCTTCCCCCTTTTCTTCCTCCCCCTCCCTCTCTCCCACTCCTCCTTCTCTTTTTTTCTCTCTCTCCCTGTCCCCTCTTCCCCTCCCCTCCCCCCTCTCTTTTTTGTTTTAAGAAAAATGTTTTAGGACTTTGGTGAGTTTGGGGGCATCTTCATTCCCTAAGAAGGAGATTTCTCTTTTAAAATATCCTATTCAAGTTCTTGCTTCTTCCCCCCCATTCTAAGTGTATTTGCTTGTTTTAAGGAAAAAAAGGGGGGCTTTTTTGAGGCTGGGGACACTCTTCCTTAAGAGGACCTTCTTGGCTTTATGTTTCTCCCCTATCTTTGTTATTTATTCTGTAAATTTTAAAAATCCTATATTAAGAATGAAGCTTTTGGCAAATTATATGAATGTATTAAATGATCACATGTACCCTGAAAATATGTACGTCTATTATATATCAATAAAAAATAAAATTAATTTAAAAAATAAAATAAAAAAGAACAAAGCTTTTGAGTCTGAGTTAATTTGGGTCAATTCCCACTAGAAGGATTTTTTCTTCTTTTAAAAAAATTGCATTTGTTTTTGTTGTGTTTTTATGAGAAATTCATGGGTCTTTGTAAGGCTGAAGCGCTTTTCTTCTTTAAGAAGATTTTGTTTTTATTTCATTAATAATGGTATCCCATCCACAAACACAAGTACCTTTCCATTCTCAATTTTGTTTTAAATCTTAAAAAAATTGTATTTTAAGAATTAGTTTCATGTTCTTTGGTCGTCTGGGGGAGGTATTTCTTTTGTTTCTATTTTTCCCTTTCTGTGAATTAAAAATTCAGGAGATTTAGTACAACCAGGGACCTGTCCTTTAATATTTCTTTCTTTTTAAATTAAAATATGTGTACCTAGAGGGAGGATTAGTAAATTTCATTGACTTTGATGATTTTAAGAGTCTCCTTTGAAAGATTTCCTTTTGTTTGTTTTTCTTAAAAAAAATTGAAGGAGTGGTAAATAAAGGTTATTTTCCTTGGTGAGGTTGGAGGCTCTGTCTTTAAGAGGATCTCCCTTTCTTTTAGTTCCTTTTTCCAATTTCTCTTTTTCAATTTGTTTGTGGGAGAGTAGTAGGCTCATTAGCTTGAGCTTGGGGGTATGGTCTCTTTCTTTTACTTATTTTTAAAAATTGAGATGTAATTTACATACCATAAAATTCATCATTTTAACATGTACAATTCTGTGAGGTTTAATGTATTCACAAGGCTGTGCAGCCATCATCACTCTAATTCTAGAATATTTTTTATCGCCTCCGAAAGAAGCCCTGTACTCTTAGCCATTATTCCCACTTCCTCCTCCTGTATTCCTCCAGTCCCTGGCAACTACCCATCTCCTTTCCATCTCTAAAGACTTGCCTATTCTGGACGTTTTATGTAATTGGCAGAAATAATGTTAGGGAGCTTTGGTGAGATTAGTGGACCTCCCCTTTGGAAGATTTATTTTTGCCCCCATAATTTTCACAAGGGATTGGGCATGGGCCATGGAGTGCAAATAAAGTTTATAAATTTCATGAATTTTTTAAGGTTTGAAATACTGTTTAATTTAAGATGATTTCTCTTTCTTTTCATTTTTAAAATTTTCTTTGGAGGATATAAGCTTCACGGTCTTTGATGAGGATGAGGAGAACTTCCCTTTAGAATTTTTTGTCTATTTTTTTCTTAAAATAATTTTCAGAGGAGGGATAAGTTTCATTATCTGGGGTCACCGTCAATTTCTTTTTAAAAATTTATAAACTTGTTTTTTCTATTTTGGGAAGAAGGTCTATTTGTTTCGGTGAAGGCAAGGCATCTTCCTTTAGAATGGCTGCTTGCTTTCTTTTTTTAACCCTTAAAAATTATTTTTTTTCCACTGAAAGAATTACAGTCAGCGGGCATTGGAAAGGTTGGGCAACCCTATCCTTAGCAGGATTTCTATTTACTTCCTTTCCCAAAAAACCCCAAAAAACAAAAAGGTCTTCATGAGTGATCAGTTCAGGGTGTCTGCCTCTTCTCTTTCCTTCTCAGGCTCCTCTTCTATGCTGGTCCCCTCTGGGAGCACCGGAAGTAAAGTAGCAATCACTGCTTTGTAAAAAAATATCAGAGCTGATGAAATGTCAGCTAAAAGATTATTCTCAGACAAATGAGGATCCTATGTGTCACAGAAAGCCATATGTTGGATATTGTTTAAAAATCCCCAATAGATAATTTAATCATCACATCCTATTAGCTGTCATGTTCCATTTTTGCCCTTTTTCACTCTGCTGTCTTGTTCAGGGAAATAAAAGGGTTAATAATGCAGAGGAAACCATTCTGTAAACTGGAAAGTGCTATAGGAGCAGAAGGGATTATATAATCCTTATTATAATGTTCCTGGATGGTTTCCTGGCCTCTATGGATTTTTTTCCCCTTTCCTTCGAAGCACTTTGGGTAAAGGCTCAGCCTTTTAGGCTGCAGATCTGCAGAAGCTCCAGTTGGAGATTTAAAAAAAAAATGCATAAGAATTGTACTCTCAGAAAGGAAAGACCACTGACCAAATATCTCATTATCTTTTCTAGAACATCCTGCAGCAAATGCTTAGGAGCTCTCAGAATATACCCAATAAATCAGATGGTATCATCAAAGCCTGGCAAGGAAGGGGGGAAGAACCAAAGAGGAAAGAAAGTAATTTAATCGTAACCTTCAACAGGTTAAACATTCGAATCTATAATCCCAAAGCTGTTTACAGTCACTGCAGATACTCTGTTCACTTAGGAAAAAAATTTATTATGCCTGAAGCCAACAATATCGTTAGTCTGCTGCTGTCGGGGCTGCATGGAATAAGGACACTTTCCAAGCCTTTTAAAAAAAAATTGTTAGTAATTTCCCTCTTAATTATGGTTCCAATATCCACTCTGAAAATGGAAAGATTGACTGCATTTCCTTAAGGGCTATATATTCAGGCTATTTAAATAAGCATTTACTTCTCATTCTAAAAACCAATGAGAATGAATTTTCATTCATTCACAGCAGCAGCCTCTACTTTGCTGGAAATGGAATTGATAGGTTTCAAGCTTCGGCAAGTGTTTATTGAGCAAAAACATGGAAGGCTGCATTGTACTAGGCACTGAGAAAGATGGCTCCTTTTTTGAGAAGCTCAGAAATAGGTAAGATAATAAAATATTCAGGCAAGAATTACCAGACATCATCAACAAATGCTCGCTATTTTGCAAGAAAATATGTGCAAGAAATGTCAGTTTTGTGTGCAAAATCGTTCTGTCATGGTTTGGGGATAATGGTAATTACTGTATAGTCATCAGGAGGGATACACAGACCCCATTCACTCCCCCACAAATAAAAGAAACAAAAGTGTATTTCTCCCAAGATTTTCACTGATCACTCGTATGGTGTGATTATAATTTCATAGCTAGTCAAAACTCAATGAATAAAATATATACTGTCTTTCTTCAAGCACAACTGAGAGGAGAGAAACAAATATGGTCTACTTCACACAGCCCCACTCCCCCCAAGAGAGTTATAGCATTGTTAAAGAACCAATTCACACATCCTTACTTACACTTGCTGCCACCAGGTGGGAGACCATGGCTCATTTCCTGGGAATCAAAACATTTTAGAAAGGAAGGAAATAGACAGGTTTGGTTCACAGACTGTGCTACCCTGGTAGCTACTTGGAAAGGAAACATGAACCCCATTTTCTCAGTCTCTACCCTCATGCTTGGCATAGAATTTGTAACCAGCAGGTTCTGAAACCTTTCTGAAAACCCAAAAGAGAACAGGTACGGGCTGGTAGATGTTGCTTTTTTACTGCAATACCAGTCAGCAAAATTATCTGGGAGAAACTTACAGTCACCTTCAAACACTTAGTTTTGCTCATTTCATCCTCTGAATTATCAGGCTAGTTTCATGCTTGCTATGCAGGATTTCATTGCTTGATGAGACCTGTATTTTGTTTTGTTCCCTGAGATTTTGTATATGAGGGTGTGTGTGTGTGTGTGTGTGTGTGTGTGTGTGTGTGTTGTGTTGTATGGTTGTTTTTTCCCAAGCTTGCCTAAAGGAGGCAGTGTTTGAGAACAATGCAACCCCAGCTAAGATGGCAACCTGTTTGCCTTGAATGTTAAGATGCAAGCCAGCTGGTTGTAGGTACTATTTGTCTGAGGAGGGTGCAGCAGAGAATGATTCTGTCACTGAAGATCAGATGTTCCCAACTTCACCAGAGAGCAAACTGATATTGAGGGTGTTGTAAGAGGGTCTGGCTCCCAGCAATTTGAGCATTTACCCAGATCCTTTGTATCCTTCAAAATCCTCCAGAGCCACTGATTAGTTAATCTACACGGCCTTCTTGATGGATGGCCAGGGTTCTTAATCCCATCCTACAGATAAGTGATTCAACAAATGTCTGGTTCTACCAAGGGCAAAATCAAATCCCTGGGGTCCTGGTCCCTGCCAGTGCTGCCAGTTGTCTGAGTGGGCACTATGTAGACGAAGCTAACCTGGTTCCCCTTAGCTTAATTCTCCTCATCTGTCTGGCAACAGACATTTTCCTGTCGAACTGGTAGGAGATGCTTTCACACTAGGGGATGCTTTTCATGCATGGATTGGGCCCCCAGTCAGCCTTCCAGAGGCCAAAGAGGAGATGTATTCACTGGCCATCCTAGTAATTACACCCCTAGGTGTCAGTTTCTGAGCCACGTTCTGGAAATTTCACTTAAGATGGCCACAGGTCAGGTGATTCTGGCTAGTCTCTCTCCCACCTGCTTAATGCAAACTCCTCCAAAAAGACAAGAGCAAGCACTGGGTTAGGGTGATCTCCCTTGTCCCGCGGCCCCTCCCTTCCCCTTCTGGAGATCACTGCAGAGAAGGGCATCTGTACCACTCCCTAGTGAGAACGAGGTGTTGGATTTTGTTTTTTTAATTTCTCTGGATCCCCTGCTGTCCTACTTTATTTATTTATTTTTAAATCTCTGCACTTTTCCTCTGTGAAACTTTTCACTTTAGCCTTCCTCTTTTTCAGTCGTTTATCACTGCAGATATTTTGCAGACTCAAGCCTCCCTCCTCAGGAGATAGGAAGCAACCAGCGCTTCCATTTCGTTATGTCCATTTCTGCCCCTCCCCACTACAGTCCCCATTCTACAAGTGTGCAGTCCACAGCAGAAGGTTCCTGAGCCATGTCCCTACGTTCTGCCAGGCGGCAGGATGGACGGACATTATTGGTGTGTTGAGTTATTCGTTTGTTTCCGTGTGTGCGTGTGTGTGTCTGTGTGTGTTTTCCTTCAGGGGAAGCTAAATTGAGGTGTATGAATACATTATCATGATTTTCATAGTTTCGTGGAACGAAGTTTAGGGGAAAGGAAGAGTAGGGGGAACACAGAGAAAGCAGGAAAGACAGACAGACTCCCGCTGACGCTGACGAGCAGATGGGCTTTCATGGGTCCAAAGCAAACACCAAAAACCTTCCTCCCTCCTTCCCCTTGGGTGAGTGCTGGAGGATTCTTCATTCATCTTTTCCCCGCTATATGCATCAGTTTAGAAGGCGTCGCTGTAGACTGGTAGAGAGGAGGGTTCCCATTCACATGCTCTCAAATACCAACTCCTATTTGCGTGTCTTTAAACCAGGACTCCTGTACCATTCCAACTGGCCCTGGTGCGGGATACCAGTTGTCGGTTTGAGACACTGCGCATCATTGTATCGCTGTTTGCACCTACCTGCTGGGAAATCCTGCAGACAGATCGAATGGTGGCTTCAACACACGCATGCTCTCCCCCTCCTCCCGGGCGAACCCTGCCCTTCCCCTGCAGTGCGTGGGGGCGCCGCCCATCCCCTCATTTCCACAGGGAGTAGCAGCGCCCAGCAGCCAGCAGAGGCGCCGGGCACCTCCCCGGAGAGCCGCCAGTTTCGCCCCAGCTGAGGCGCCCCCTCCCCAGTGGCAGGAAGGGGGGCAAACTGGCGGCAGCTCCACAGCTTGGGCCTCTGCTGCAGTGACCAGGGCTAAGAGGTGTGTCCCACCGCCCCCACTCAATCTAGTCCGCAGTGTACCGGGGCCAGCCCCAAACACTTTTCCAGATCTCTTGCGCTCCCCCGAGGGTGTCTTCCTCCTCTTTTTCAAGATATTGGCGCTCACTGCACTGTCACTTCTCCCCGTGGGGAAAACTGCTACGATTCTCACCCCCTGCTGTCACCCCGGTTTCTAGCCCCAAACAGCCCACTCTCACTTCCCACATGTTGCTTCCCGCCTCTCAACCGCTTCCTACTCCCCTGCTCTCCCCCATCCCTGCATCTTTCCTAGCATCTTGGCCAGCCAGTGGCAGCCAAAGGGGATGCAAGGGGTACCCTGAGTCCCGCAAGCTCCATAGCCATCCGACCTCGCCTTGTTTCTTTCCCTGCTCCTGGGGGTCTTTTTCTTACCTTTATTCTGGACCAAGACATTGGCGATCGGGGTGATGGAGATGACTGGGTCTTTAGACCCTTCTCTCGAGTGTCCACCGGACACGGTAATAGACATGGTGCTGGACTTGGTTTCGGATCGGACTCTGGAGCTGCCTTAGGGCAGGACTCTAGGGCCGGTTTGGTGGCAGGTTCTGTGGCTGGTTCTGGGACCGGCTCTGGGGCCGGTTCTGTGGCTGGTTCTGGGACAGGCTCTGGGGCCGGTTCTTTGGCTGGCTCTGGGGCCGGTTCGGTGGCAGGTTCTGGGGCCGGCTCTGGGGCCGGTTCTGTGGCTGGTTCTGGGGCCGGCTCTGGGGCCGGTTCTGTGGCTGGTTCTGGGGTCGGCTCTGCGGCCGGTTCTGTGGCTGGTTCTGGAGTCGGTTCTGTGTCTAGTTCTAGGGCTGGTTCTGAGGTCGCCTCCGGACAGGGTCCTGGAGCAGGCTCTGGACAGGGCTCTGGTACCGGTTCTGGCGAAGGCTGGAGGAGCGGCGGCGGAGCTGGCGGCGGCGGCGGCCACGGCGGCGGCGGCTCCGGAGACTCCGCGGGCTGCTCTCCATCCTGAGCCCGGGCAGTGCCCTGGGCCGCGGCAGCTCCGCGGTCCATGGCCGCACACCGCCTCAGGTCTGGGCAGCCCGCGCCCCAGAGCTTGGAGGGCTAAAGTACCCTCGGGCGGCCCGCCCCCTCCAGTCCGACAACCCCTCGCATGGTACCAAACTTTCCCCCGCCGTGCTCCATGGCTGGCTCCGCTCTGAGGTCTGACTGGGGGGCGCTCGGCGTCTCCCTTTGCTGGAACACGCCCCTCGGTGAGCGCACACCTCTTCGTAAGCAGCCACGGGTCCGATGGGCGGGAAGCAGAGGGGCTTGCGAATGCGGACTGGGCAGAGCGCTTGATGACCTCCTAGCGACGCACAGGAGAGGGGGGGGGCAGTAAAAAGGGGAGGGGTATTGGAGCTACGTGTTGGGGGGGGGTTGGAGCCCGGCCGTGTTTAACCCTTTAGTGACGCAAATGGAAAAAAAAAAAAAAACAGAGGCGAAGTTAAGGGTCTTTGCAATCCCCCTAACCACTCAGCCCTGAACTGCTGCTCTTAACAGCTTCTCTCCTGTGTCTACTCTCTCACCTCAGCAGCAGGTGAGCCCAGCCTCGGACCAATCTCTTGCCCCCCATCTCCAAGCCTCAGTGGGCAAGTAATCCTTTTTATCTAACCTGGGAAAAGAATTTAAGCGTCATGCGGTTGGGGTTGTGTGTGTGTGTGTTGGGGGGGGTGGCTGGTGGTGGTGGCAGGGTGTTGAGCGTCCTATGGATTGCAGTAAAATTTGCCCCCTCCTCGGGTTTTGCGTTTTTGAGCTTTACCAGATCCAGGTAATTTGCTGTTGAGTACAGAGTTTGGGATGCTTCAGGAAAGGAGTGTGATTAAGGAGGGTTGGAGCCTTGGCTTTCAGCAGACTGCAGATGTAGCCCCGAGAGCAAAACGAGTGCCCAGGCAGTAGCAAATGGGCTGCCCATTCGGGATGGAGCGGAGGCTACCTTGGTCTCCGCAGCTATCTGGGCGTCTGGCTGGCTTGCCTTTGCCATAGGAGATTGCCTTGTGCTTTTAGCTGGATTTTCCAAGCATCGGCAGGGAGTTTTTTTTTTTTTCTTTTCTTTCTTTTTTTTTTTTAACCAAACTTGTTAACGCGTGCGCGCGCGCGCGCGCGCGCGGGGGGGGGGGGGGGGGGGGGGGGGGGTTGGTTTTGTTTGTGGTGGG
>CAUYSK010064630.1:0-20080 GCA_963575035.1 Avahi laniger | reverse complement strand
CCCCAAAACTCAGTCATGGAGAGAAAAATAATTGAATGCGATATTTTAAAATTCCAGATTAGTGGGGAAAAAAAATCTACGATGAGCAAAAATCAAAATTTTCAATGAAGATCCAACTCTGCACTTGCATGCCTTGGCCTCGAGCCCGTCATCCTCCTCCTTGGCCTTGCTGCCTCCGAGTTTGAATAGCAGGTCCAGGCCTCCTCGGGGATGACGGAAAGAAGCCTGAATGTTCCCGGATGTGTTCATGGGCAACATGTGCCCGGGGATCCAGGGCAAGGCTGGGTACGCCGCAGTCTGATCTGCTATGCCTACTCTTGCTTCCTCCACTCTTGCTCTTGCTGAGAAGGATAAAACAGTATTAATAGCAGGGACTCTACCCTGAATTCTTGCTTTTTGCTCTCACTGATGAAGCCTAATGAAGGCTGAAATGAGATCTCTGTGTGTCTTAAACTAAAAACAGGGAGGAGCCTCCTCTGCCATTCTTGCAGGCCCAAAGCCGGGCTCAAGGCCGTTTCCTTCAACAGAACTCAATGTGGAGAGGTAACTCTAATTTGTGAAAATCATTACAGTGCAGGGAACCATGTCGGCGGAATTTCTGCAAATAAGAGGGCTTGGTGGGAGACGTAAAGACTTTGCTTCACTTGCAGCAACTAGGAACATTTAAGAATAGAGCCCTGTTCATTCACAAATGTTGTTTGAGGAGTACTTGGGGAGCCTGGCCACTGTTTCCTGTTGCCTGGAAGGCTGTTTATATCAGCTTCCTGGATTCAGCACTTCAAATGGCCTAAATGAAGACTGAGGGAAAGACAGGGAGGAGAGAGAAAGGAGAGAGAGAGAGACAGATAGACAGAGCCAGCCAGACAGGGAGACAAGTATTCGGCTTTCATGAAAAATAGCATCCTTAGTTTCTCTCATACTTTCTTTAGTTTCTTCCCCTTTTTCCTCTCTTCTCTCTCACATTCCCATCTCACTTAATATCCTGATGTATCAGATTCTCTCCTTGAGCAGAAACTTTGACCATCCAAACTATGAGATCAGTAAGAATCCCAGAACTCTCCAACTGTCTGATGACTAATGAAATTTTGCCTTTTGCCTCCAGTTCTAACAAATGTGCATCATTCACAAGCACTTAGAATTTAAAATTGCCTTTTTTTTGAGTTAATAAACTGTCCAGTGGTAAATGAGCATCGGTTTACAAAACACTTTGTCTTACTTTCCACTGAGTTACTTAATACTCCCTCCCACAATCCATTTGCATTGATTCCTTCTTCATCAACTGTCTCCGAATTCCAACACAGCTCAGAGCCGCAGAGAATTCCACTGCTGATTCACCAGGGAGGCAGTTGTACTCAGTGAAAAAAAAAATACAAATAAGTATCCACTTAAGACAGTACTTATTTTTTAATAGAGCTTTCCTCTTAATTATAATATAGTGGTAGGTTTTTTTTTAATTCTCCTTTTGAACTTTCATAATGACACTATCAAACAGTAATAAATATAAATTTGTGTGGCCTGAAATATGCTATTTAATCATAAGCTGTAATTTCCATATCACTGAGAAAGAAAAGAAAAATCAAATGATTAAACTCCAGTGCATGAGGACCAACCTTGAATTAAATTTTACTCTCTGCTCAAGTTAGCTTTTTTATACAGCAGTGTCAAGAATGTTCAAAGGTAATAGTAAAACAGTTACTGTTAGATTGAAACTCTATGGCCCAAAGTGTTTACCAAAGATCGAACTCTTCTTTTTTGCAAATTAGAAATGTCTCGCAGACATCTTCAAAACCTCTTTGGAAGGATAGGCAATGATATCGCCGTCGTTTCACTAATATTTCTCTGTTTGCTCCGTTCCATTCCTTTGCCCTCGGAATCAGAAATGATGCTCTTTCTGACAGAAAAAAAAATCCAGAAAATCCTCGCAGATCCCTGTCTCAGTGAGAACTGACCTTGTTTATTTTGCAGCCCAGCCCCCACCCGGGCTTCTGCTCAATCTCAAGTCACCAGATTTCCCAACTTCCCAGTCAACCCCAAGGTGGGAAGAAGGAGGCTGTAGGTAACGGGATCCGCCCACTAGAAAGATGTTAATCCTGACAAACTGCTCGAGCAGGAGCCTGAACCACAGCTAGATTGAATTCGGTCTCTCCCGGAGGGGCAGACAAGGCTGGTAGTTAACAAAACCGCTTTTCATGACGCCCTCAAAAGCAGATGGGCTCAGGCAGAAAGTTGGAGAAGGCCGCCATTGCCCTCTAGTGGCCAGAAGTGCGATCTTCCGCGAAGGAGTCCATTTCCAGAGATGCACAAGGCTCTCAATGTCAGGGCAAAATTATAGCAGAAAGATGTCTAATCATGCTCCTCAAGTGTTTTGGTTTTTTTTTTTTCTTTTAGCCCTTCCTGCTTATAGAGGAAGCTGTGAATGGCTATCACGGCAACTGATGGAACAGCTCATTCCTGCTCCAAGAGATGGGAGGTGTCCAACTTTCTCCAGGTTTATAATTTTTTCTTTTTAACAGACCTGTTGATGTTTTTCTCTTAATCAATTAAATAACAAATTTCTACAGACCAAAGATCTGTATATATTCAGAGCCGTTAACTCTGAATTGGAAAGGTCGCCAACTCAAAATTCTTGGTAAACACAGAATGTGGATTCTTGACAAATTAGGTAACTTTTTACGAAACAGCAGCCAATTTCCAAGGAGGAAAATCATCCCAAACACATTTCAATCCCTTAAATCATTGGCTATTGAATTTACACAGTGCTCACATTTTCTAAGAAAAAAAGAAAAATCTTGGACATTCATAGCCATTCTGCCAATTCAATAGTTCAAGAAAAAAGGTATGCCCTAGTTTGCTACCTACTTTTAAACTCTATAGACCACTGTTTCATTACTATTATTGAATGATTAAGTATGCCTATGATCAAAGTGAAAAAAATCAGTATTGAAAATAAACTCAAATGAAATTATTATGCTTCTTAAACATTTACCTACATAAATGTATTGAGAATGAAGGAAGACTAAAATCAGATTTGCAGATCTTGTTTAGAGGGTTAGGAAAAATAGATTTGAATGTAACAGATCAAAGTTTATCAACTTCGTAAGTCACAGGCATTCACAGACAAGCCTCCAAGACACACCATGCTCCTGAGAGTGTAGCTTTGGCATTGTAAATCAAGCCATGAGGTCAAAGTCATGGTGTTTCCCCTATGAGGGTCCCCAAACCAGAATCTTTACAAAGCAGCCATGTAATTCCATTCAAAGCAGAAGAAAAAACATGAATTATGAAGACAAGTACCTTAAAAGAGCATGAAATCGATCTGTATTTCCCCAAATCACGGCGTGGCTCTCCAAGTCCCCCCACCCCCAAATAAACAATCAAACATACACAGCCACAGACACCACTGCGAAGAGGAAAACTGAGTTCTAGGTCATAAAAAAACAGAGCCGTAACTTTTTTTCTTAATTTTCAAATTAACAAAAGATTGCATCTTAATTGAAAATAGAATTTAGGTTTCTTGTAATTTTACTGTCTAGTGTTCTGATAAGAATGCGGAATATAATGAAAGTTCTGAAGTGCTATCAAGATGGTCCACCGCTTCCATGAGAACTATTTTAAAAGCCCATTTTTCTAGTAAGCAATAAGCAGCAGTTTGAATAAATCTACATGTCTGGGCCTCACCAGATTATCCCACCTCAATCCTTTCAGTGTATTTCTTCATTCCCCTTCCCTCGAGGGTAGAAAGGGTGGTTTCTTTTTTCCAAACAATGTAATAAAATGACCAGTTTATTCAGACTCTGAAATAACTAAAATGATAGTAATAATTATCGTGAATAATAAAGCATGCCTGCAAGACATTTTAAGGGATTAATTTGCAAAGTCTCAAAAGCAAGATGTAAAGATAATTCTCACTCAAGCAAAGTTTCCTGGCCTCTCAAATGCCTTTCCCTGGTCTCTACTGGAAAGTACTCACGTTCCTTTGTACTAGGCAGGATTTCAGTTCTGCACGGAGGTTTGAATTCCAGGGCCCACTGGCCAACTGTAAAACTTGGAATCAGTGCTTACATTTTACGAACTTTAGTGACTGGAGCCTCAAAGTGCCTCTGGTATTGGCCACAACTCTGTCCCTTTGTTTTGTAACTTTTATTCCTTTGTCCTACTGGAAGACCAGGCTCCCTGTATCTGGGATTGGGCAGTAAGTACCTCTGTGTTCTGATGTCTGCACCTCCGTATTTGTAGCAAAAATAATTCCAGGATTAATGAAACGAAGGTCAGCCCCTTCTCTTCTCCTCTCCTCCCACCGTTTTTAGGTTCTAGCGCTCCGAGCCCAGCCTGGCAAATGTGCTGATGCGATGCTAAAGAATCCTCGCTCCTGAGAACACATCTGCATCCCCATCCCCAGGAAATCCAGACACCCCGCAAAAACCATCCATGTCTGCTGCAAGCCCAAGTGATAAAGCAATTGATCCATCCTCTCGCCAGATTAATTATCGTGGCTTCCCTGTGATTAAACCGAAAACTTACTGTCTCCTATTAAATAGACAGGAATAATAATTAGAAGAAGAAAACAAGAAAAGATTTCACAGCCATCTGAACAAGATTTCTGTAGGGGGAAACGAAGGGGAAGACTTTCGGCAAATCTAGACCCTCCTGCAGCAGGGTTTCAGGAACCACCCACCCCCCACTCCCACCCCTTAGGGACGACCCGCCGTCATGCAGGGATGGTATTAAATAATTAAAAGATGCAATTTCTTAATAGCAACGTGATGGCCCATGAAATTCCTGCTGCATTACCAGCAAAAGCAACAGGGCTGCTTCTAGCATCTACAAAACCTTTCACCCGGGAGAGAGAGGCGCGTGGAGCCCCCGGCGAAAGCAGGGCCTTGGCAAGAAAGGGACCAGGAAGCCGGACCCGCAGGCCTCCCCGACCCCACTTTCCCTGGGGACTCTGCTTCCTAGCGGGAGGCGGGCCCTTCAGCAGCTCCGCCGGGTTGGGGCGAAGGGAGTGGGGGGAAAGAACCTCTCCTGGCCGCCCTCCCCATCCCGCCGGCTTCTCCGCGCTTCCCACCGCCGGGCTCGCGTTCCGGGGCAAAGCGCAGGGAGGGAGGCCGAGCGTGCCAGGAGCCGGAGAAGCTTGGCGCGCTCCGAAAGGCGGCGCAGGTTTCGGGGAAGGTTTGCTTCGCAAAGTTAACGCTGACCCCGGCAGCCTTCGCCAAGCCCTCGCTAGCGCCGAGCCCGAGTCTGAGCCGCTCGCGGACCTGCCCTGGCTCTCGGGGGGAGCTCACGAACGGCCGCCGGAGCTCCTGAGGACACCCCGACTGGAGGGCTGGAGCGCGCACCGCAGTCGGCGGCCGCACACCCACGCAATTAAAGTGCGGGGGAAGCCTCCCCGAGCTTGCTTCCTTCTATTTTCCCGGGCTTCCGCGGCAGTCTCCACAGGAAGGAATAAGCCCCCGCGGAGCGCTCGGCGGGGATCCGGAAGGTAAGGGTAAGAATCCCGCAGAGAGCGGTCGGGTCCCCGCTTTCAGAAAGAGGCGCAGCGCGGACGGGCGGGCACCGCGCCGGGGGCGACTGTCCCCGGAGACATGACCGGGGGCAGTCGGCTTTTCCAGAGCTCAGCTTTGCAGCCTCTTGCCCCAGCTGGGTACAAAACCCTCTTCCGCGGGCACGGCGCAGACCCCAGAGGAGGCCGGAGCCGGGGAGAGTCAAGGAGCGCACATCTGGCGCCTCTGCCCCCTGCGCTGCCCGCGCCCGCAGCTGGCTCCCTTCTCCCTTTCTGGTTTTTAAACAAACCTCTCCCCCCTCCCTTTCTGCTTTGCATTAGTGAAGCCTTCTAGAGTCAGATAGAAGCCCCCTCCTCCCCATTCTCGTCCAGAGAAAATCCTTCCCCCACACTCCAAGAAGCCCCAACCCGGAGAGAGGAAGGGACTGGTGGCGCGCCTCACCTGGGGCCCTTGCGGGTGGACGCGACCTCCGGGCCGTCAGTCCCTGGCGCAGGGCGAGCGCAGCAGTGTCAGCCCCGGCCCCAGTCCGGATCCCATTCACAAGTCAGCGGCGGCTGCGAGCGGCCCCCGCGGCATCTGCTCCTCGGCCCGCGACGCTCCCCTCGGCTGGCGGCGGCCGCGGAATGAGCCGCTGAGCGCGCTAGTGGCAGGAATGAGAAACCGGGGGGAGGTGGCGGGCGGGCGCGGGGGGAGGAGGAGGGAGGCCGCCACTGGGAGGGAAGGAGAGGGCGGGGGGCGGAGAGGAGCCGAGGCTGCGAGACGCAGCGAGATGGGCCTTGCAGAGGCTGCGGGGGCCGACCCGGTCCGCGCCCCTCCCCTCGGGGGCCCGAGAGATGCCAACCGCTGGATTCGTGGCCGCCCCTCCCGCCCCGGGTCGCGGCGTTCTGACTCCCTTGGGGCTCAGACGGAGTCTGAAGCGACTGAAGTTGGGCTCCGGGGACGCACAGCCAATCAGGGAGGGCGGCGGGGGGAAAGCTGGAGAGGGTCTGGGAGCCCCCATTTTCCTCCTTCCTCCAAATCCGCTGCAGCTAGTTCTGCTGGGCCCTCGCCCAGATGGTGGAGTGGGCGAAGGCATCGCCCAAGTGGGGGAAGCAATCGAGAATTAGGGAGCCCATTCTATTCTTCCTCATTCACTCTACCCCTACACCTTCCCAAAATCTCTCCAGCTTGGCGGCTCCTGCCCAGCCCCCAGGTCCTTCAAACCCCCCAATCGCCCCATCCCTTGCAAACTCTGCTTATGGCTAGGTGCGAAGCAGGGAGGAGGGAGACTTCGGACTTGGGAAGAGCCCAGTCTCTGTTCTCTCCCGGCTCTTGTGCCCCCGCTCCGCAATGCCTCCGAGAGGGGGGCGCGAGGAGCGCTTCTCCAGGGTCGGCCTGGACCGCACCCCCCACAAGGTGCCACAGCCCTGCCCCAGCCAGGTATCAGTGGCCCCGCAGGTAGTGTCACTTGTTGCCTCCCCCTTCTCTGCAGACCCGCCACGGCCCTGTGGAGTGTGCAGATCGGCGGGAGGGAGGGCCTGATGGGGTGCAGTGCCGCGTCCTTCCCTCGTCCTCCCCTCCAGCCCTCCCCGAGGACCCGCTACCAGGAGGGAGCCCCGGGCCCGCTTCCTGCCCTCGCTGGCGGAGTCGCGGTGAGAAAGGGCCGGCGGGACTGGGGCTTCGGAATCACGCCAGGGACTGGGCGGGGCGCTCCCGCACACTCAGCGGGCCGTGACGGTGTCTGCGTGGGGACCCCAGGCTAGAACAAGTTTTCCGGGTGGGAGGTGGCGGAATGAGAGGAGGCGGAGGGAAGGTGGGGGCGCAAATGGGTAAAAGGTGAAAAGGAACCGCGGGAGTGGGGGGCGGGGATGAGGCTGGAAAAGGGGGAGGAGGAGTGATGGGCCGGCGAAAAAGAAGGGTAAGGAGGACGCGGAAGCAAAACCTGGTACTGGAGAGAAGGAGTCGGACAGGGCGTCAGGGGAGGAGAGGGGCCCGGGAGTTAACCGAAGAGGCCGATAACGGAAGAGAAAGCCTGGGACCGAGAGCGCCGGGGAAGGGCCTGGACTGCGGGGAGAGGCGAGGAGGCGGCGGAACCCGGCCCTCCCGCTCCTGGCCACCCGCCCGCGGTCCTGAGCGCGCACAGCTGCCCGGGTTTCCACCCCGTGCCGGAAGACGTGCGCGGGGCGGAGGCGGGAGAGGCTGCCCCGCCACCTATCCCCCGCCTCGGCCCTTTCGCCCTCGGTCTTCTCGGCGACTCCGGGATCCCTGTGGCACAGGGTACCTGCCCCCAGTCCGCGTCCGGCGCAGAGAGGACGCGTCGGTCACTCTCCACGTGGAGGTGGCCTTTACACTGCTCATTTTTCCTCTGGGCGAAGAAGGCTCTAAGTTACCAGCTGCCCGGTTCTCTTACTCCTCAGCTTCCCCCCTTTGATCGGTGTCCAAGGTTACAGTCCTGTGGGCCCCCAGTACTCCCCACCCCCGCAACACACGCGCCTGGTGTAAGGGACGTAAGAGGCCACAGATGTCCTGTGCTTTTCTGGAGAGCACGGCTGCGCAGGTCGCGGTGCCTGCCACTTCTGCCTCCTCCTGTTGGTCCCAGGCCCTAGCCCCTTGGCGAGCCTCGCCTTGCTTTCTATTTCCACCTCTTTGGTCCTCTCTTTTCATCTGCCACCGCGTTCTGCTCTAAGCCCTGAAACTTTGGGTACATCCCAAGCCGCCGCCAAAGTCCCCACTCCCAGGGGGCACCGTAGCGATGGTGACTGGATGCTCTGACCTGGCCATTTCCCCTTATAAATGAAGTTGCCAAGGAGAAGAGGGAAGAGGGGCCGACACTCCCTCAGAGATACTGGAGTTTTGCTCTTGTTTGGCTACAAACTGTTGCCTGCATTTTCTCAATCTTTCCACGTGGACCTAAAGAGAAAGCGAAGCCATGGTCAATCTAATTGCACATGTACAAAGATGCCCCGGGAGGTCTCTTGATCCACCAGGAAAGTTTCATTAACTCCCTTTTGGAGGCATGTCCAAAGAGGAGCCTGGTCACATGTGATCTGACATTAGATGGCATTTGGCCTCCGCTTTCTGTTCAGAACATATCATATGATAGCAATTGTTTTTATAGACCATCCCTTTAATGAATGATAAAAGATCAGCGGATTTTTAAAGTTAAAAATCGCTTGGTAGGTTTCCACTGACATTGCACACCTGAATCAGAAGGAACCTAATGTTCAGCGACAGTCAATATCCCTTTGCACAATCCAGCAATGCTACACCTTAGGATTCTACTGGAGAACAGAAAACGTATGTCCATAGAAGCATTACTCACATAGTCGAAACCTGGAAACAAGCCAAACGCCCATCGACTGGCGAACAGATAAACAATATTTGGTGTACCCATACAAAGGAATATTGTGCGACAATAAAGAAGAAAGAAATACTGGTGTTTGTTACGTCGTGAATGAACTACAAAAACATATGCTAAAAGCCACATGCAAATGTATACAGTACATCCAGAAAAGGCAAACTTGTAGAAATAGAAACCAGATTAGTGGTTGTGTGGGGCCACGTAAGTAAGAGTATGAACAAGAATTGACTGCAAATGGTCCACGAGGGAATTTTGGTGGGTGATGGAAATGTTCTAAAACTGGATAGCAGTGGTGCTTGCACAAATCTATAAATTTACCAAAAATGATTGAATTATAACCAAGAAAGACAAAAAAAAAAATTCCTTTCACATCTTTTTTCCCAGAGTATCTGTGACCTGCAGCTAAGCCCCGAGGGGAAACTTTTGCAAAGCAATTTTAGATTAAAAGATGTAAGAAAAGAGTTCTAGTTCTCATGGAAAGATAACCATAGTTCTATTCAGCAAGTTCTATTTTGGCGACTGTTTTGGAGAATCATATAAGTGTTAAAGCAAGTTAATTCCCCCTTTCACTCTTCTAAGTGATTAATTCCTGGGAACTAGAGTTAGGCATTCCAGTTCGTGACATTTTAAACACACCTACACACGTACAAAGTGCACATTTCGGAGGGGATTTTTTTTTTATGACTATGTTAGGATCTGTCTTAGAAATCCATATCAAGTACTTGGGTGGTGTATTGTGTGATTACAGTTTAGATTAAAAAAGGAAAAGAAAAGAATAGAAAAATAAAAAGAACCCACTGACAGCCGAAATTGAAAGATTCAGTTCAGCCAGACAGCCCGAAATCTGGGTGTTTATCTTAACTTGTCTCACCTTTCCTTCACCTTGTTCTCCTACGAGGGAGGAAGCCAGGGTTCACAGTGGCTCTGGAGCCAGGATTAAACAGCCCCTTCTGCTTCCTGCCGGTTCCAATCCAGACAGAGATGAGGTACAAATGGGCCTTTTCTTGTCTTTGTCCTTGTAGGCATGAGGCTGATAATTTCCTGTCGGTTCTCTCATCAAAGATATCAAACTTTCATGGCTTTGATGCACCTCTCCTCAGACTCTAAAGGTAGCCAGGCCCTGCTGAGTCAGTTCCTTGTTTTTGCTTAGAAGCCCCAGATTCCCCAGGACTTCTCAAAGCTTCCTGCTCTAGAGGCAGCCTTTGGTAAGTGGTGTGAAGAATGAGGCAAGATCCAAGCAGGGAGTGAGCTTCATCACACTGCAGTGGGCTCCGGCCACGCCTTCCCCAGAGGGGAAGGGGAAACCTTGAAGAAGACAGAATAGCAATGGCGTTTCTGAATCAGTCACTTCAGGTGGAAACTCCCCCAAGTTGAATCCCTAGAGAAAAGTGGTAAGACCACAGGCCTTTGATCTGTGTGATTTCTGGCTCTGCCACTTGCTAGCTCTGTGACGTTGGGTAAAAACTTTACCTCCTTGAGATGCAGTTTCCAAATCTGTAGAATGGGGGCTATTATCTGTGCCTGGGTCAGTGTGCCCACATACCTAGAGCAAAAAGTACTAAGCTTGAAGCATGAGCTCAATAAGTGAAAGTTATTAATTACTATTATTAATTAGGAGGTCTGATTATTATCACATGTTAAATGACCTGAGCTAGAAAAGAGTCATGTTACAATTACGAATTATAATAATTATGGAGATTAATCTTATCTTAAATGAGATGAGTTATACAACTTCTGGCCAAGAATATCATGGCAGTTCAAAATTTTACTGATGCCATAAGGCTTGTTTGGAGTCATATAGAATTAACCGTACCAGCCTTGAGGGCAGAGGCCCTGGGTTAATGATCAAGATTGCCACCAATTCATAGACTCACTTTGGGAAAGTCATTTCCCTTCTCTGAGCCTCAGTTCCCCTAGCTATAAATGAAAGCTTACCTAAAATGAACTTTGGGAAGAATCCTTCTGGAGTTGAAATTCTGGAGTTTTTAAGTCTACCCTTCATTACATATATGAAAAATCACATTGTACCCCATGAATATGTATAACTACTGTGTGTCAATAAAAAAAAAAAAAAGCATCTCAGAGATGCAATTCCCCTTTGCACTAGGAACAAACAGCCAATTATCTCAGGCTAAGCCTTGACTCCAGGAGGCCCCTATCTCTGAAACATACCCTTTTAAACTCTATCAGTAACATTTCTTTGTCTTTCTCTCTTCCCTAAACGGTAAGTTCCCCAAAAGCAGGGATGATACCCTCTGGTTTGTGCATGCATCCCCAGTGCCTAGCATGGTGCCTGACACATCAAACATAGAAGTACAGTAAATATTTTTGAATGAATTAAACCTATATACTGGTCAAATATCACCATAATACTACCGTGTTATGAGTGATCCTAGCACGCTGTGGCTTAAAACAGCACTTACTTCCTCTCATAGATCTGAGAGTTGGGTAGGGTTGCCTGGTCTAGACTGGGTTGGGTTGGGGCGATTCAGCTTGGCTTCCTGAATTTCTCTCTCCTCTTAGGACTGTCTTGGACATGTTCTCCCCATGATGGAGACTACACAAGAGGTGACACAGAAGTAGGCACAGTCCCTTGAGGCCTAGGCTCAGAACTGAAAACCATCTCCTCTACCTGATTCAATGGGACAAAGCAGGTCATATGGCCAGATGGAAAATTAAAGGGTGGATAATACAATCTGCTTTTTTCAGTGGGACAAACTTCGGAGTTGCATGACCAAGAGTGAGGATACAGGCAAGGGTGAAGTGTTGAAGCCACTAAGGCAGTCTCCCATGGAAACGGATTTCCATCATCCCTCCATGCTGGGCCATCTTGGGTTTTTGGGTCCCCTAAATTGTATCCTAGAGTCATGAGTACAGTACTCTAGAGCATCGGAGGGGACAGAGAATCAGAAGCTGATTTCAGCCTTAGACCAAATCAGTGTAACTATACCCTTCCTCTACATTGAGGTTCAAGTTGAAAAGGAAGAAAGCAAGCAGAAATAATAACATAATAATTACTACCTTTTGTTCAGCCTGTTTTATATTCCAGAAACATTTACATATAAAACTAACAATTCTCAAAACATTCCCTCAAAGTGTGTATCATTGTCCTTATTTTACAGATGAGAGAATTAGGACAAGGAAATTATACGTACTGCCCAGTCTAATACAGCTGATAAGTGGTAGAGCTGCATTCCAGCCTGTGGGTGTTGGAGCCCAAGGTGTCCCACCAGCCTGCCTCTCAGTGGAGAATCTCGTGCAAAAGATTTCAGTCTTGATGCAATTGGAGGGGTGTGTGTCAGAAAAAAAAAAAAGATGAGCTTTTCTCAACGCCCAAGGAAGAGGGCATTCATCAGACCCGTGAGCACAGTGCCTGGCACACATTAAGTGCACAATAAATTTCACCGAAGAGTGGAAGACAACAGGTGACGGGAAGGAAGGGAGAGAGGGAGGGAAGAGCCCTAGGAGCAGAGAAGGTAAGAGAGGAAGACGGAGGGGATAAGGGAGAAGATATAAGCACGTGGATGTATTTGGAATCCACTCCTTTCCAGGTTAGGCAGGAATCTCTGGAATCTGAGGGCTGTGCATTCCCTCGCCCTGGTGATGCTGAGAACACTTGGCTCATGCACACCTTCATTCCATGGCCTAGAAGGTACAACAGGAGCTGGCCCTTGCCTACCTTGCTGATCTTCCAGTCTTCCCTTGCTCACTCAAACCTCTTACCTTTTGGCTGTTATTCAAATGCAGTTGTACTCCAGATTCAAGACCATTGCATGTGCTGTTCCATCTGCCCAGAACACCCTTTCCCTATTCTTTCATCTGGCTTGCTCTTTCACTTTGCCTAATTTATGAAGATGTCCCTGGCTCTCACATCAGCAGAAACACCCACTTAACTAACAGTCCAATCCCCTTCAGACGACGATCACTTTCTGTCCCCATAGACTGCCTTATTCTTGTTCCTAACACACACATACACACACACACATATATATATGTACTTGAAATTGTATTGCATATTTGCATTGACTGATTTTTATTGGGCATCTCCCCCCTAGTAGGATACAAGCTTCAGGAGGGCAAAGTACATAATATCTCTTGTTCCCTCCTGTATCTTGAACATCTAACACAGTGCCAGGCATATGGTAGGCACTCAGTAAATATTTTTGGAGTGAATATATGAATAGTAAATGCACAAATAATGCTACCGAATGAATGAATCACAAAACCAAAAGCAGATGAATCATCTGCTTGAATCTAAACATCGTGCAAGTGTCCCTTGATTACAAAGTGAATTTAATGATGCCAATTATTCACATTACAAAAATGCCTCTTTGATTTACCAAAGGTTTTCATTTGGAAGCCAGTTAAAATAGCTACCTCCTTTAGTGCTTTTAAAAATATAATCCAATTTACAAAATGATGGTACACAGACAACTTTTCTAGGACGTATGAATTTCCTAAAATGAAATACGCAGGTATGCATAGTGACTATTCTGCTTCCGATTTCCGATTTCAGTTTGTTTGCTGTGTGGACTACGAGATTGGCTTATTAAAAACACCTCACAGAAGGCTATTTCAATGTTCATATGTGCAGACATTTACCTTCTTTTTTAAACTTGTGAATAGGCGCATTTAAATGTGTTTGCTCTCCAGGAAGACCATTGGAAATGTATTCAAGATCAGTACTGGCTTGCTTTGCAAATAGTCTGCAATTTGAACAACAGGATTTAAGAGAGCTCTGCGTTTCGATTTTCACGCCCATTAATTGTCAGTACTGGGAAGGAGAAGGCAGAAATCATCCCTACCCAATGGAGAAAGCTTTGTTAAATATTTCCCTTCCTCAGTGTCCCCAGCTTAAAATAGTTGAACTTGTCCAGCATAGGCTGTCAATATTTCCGTGCTTTATCTAGCTGTATATGTTTCTCTCTCCCTGTTCAGTTGCCTCTTTGGTGGCTAAGAACTAAGAGCAGTGTTTCCCTGCCACACAAGGTAGGTCAAAACCAATGTCCTTTATATATCCGTGGCCCAAGAGCTTTCTTCTTGGAAACAATATTCCAAGTCTCTTATTCCGGTTGACAGTCACCTTACTTCTGAGTCTTAATCCATGATCGATTCCCCACTATACAGAGTATTATTCTGGGCTATGGGTAAAATTAAAGAGTAACATTTTTAATAGCTATTCATTGAATGCCTACTTAGTGCTTTCATTTAAATCTTTACAACTACTCTGCAGAGTATTATTATACCCATTTCATAGATAAGGACGGGAAAATTCAAAGAATTGAACATCTTACTCAAAGTCAAACAAGCACTTTGCTAATAAAAGAATAATTAAATGTCGTATCATTGTTCAAAGTTTATAAGGACATATAACTGAAAACCTAATTTACATGAAGGAAGTAGTAAGGAGAAGTGAGTAAAGGTCTCTCTAAAGTTATTATTTTAAAGCTGAGAGTTAAAATATGCAGAGGTATTAGTTAGGATAAGTGTAGGGAGGACATTTCATATACAAGGAATAGATTGTGTAAGGGCTTTGGGACAAGATGGGATTTAAAGTGTTTCGCAATCTAAAAAAGAATCCGCAGTGTTGATGTTTAATAAGCTTTGGGGTAGTATACAGAGACAGACGATCCAGAACTTTATAGAACAAGAAAAGAATCCTAAATTGTACCCCAAATGAAATGGGCAGTTACTGAATAGGACTTTATTGTTTTGTTGTTGTTTGAAGCAGGAGTGATGTGATCGTAGTTGTTCACCAAGAGCAGATGGCAGCATGTGGGTGAGAGCTGGAATGGAGGTGTGGACACCGTGGCCTTCACCAGGCAACAGGGGCTGCAGCTTGGGCTGAAGCAGTGGCAGCAGAGATGGGGACAAGTCCAGGCTGTGTTTTGGAAATAGAATCAGGACTTTATGTTGAATTGATTGTGGCAGGTGAGAGAGAGAGAAAGAGGTTAAGGACCACTCTCACGTGACCGACGCAAGCACTGTAGTAGATATAGGTGCTTCTTATTGACTGGGAGATGTCTGGAGGTTGACCAGGTGTGTAAGGGAGGGTGTGGGAGGTGAGGTTCCCAATCCTGCAGCTTTATGAAACCATTTTGGGTACAAGGGTGCTCCCCTTTCCTGAGTCCACAGATAGCCACCTGAGTCGGGAAGACAGTGTCACCCAATGTTTAATTAGTTAAAAATAGAAAGCACTCATGTCTGAAGCAGGAAAGTTGGGTTCTAGACCCCAACTTTGAACTTCGCTTTCTGTTTCTCTGAGCCATTTCTTCATGTCTAAAACGAGGAGTTTGCCCAAAAGACTTCTCTGTGCCCGTGTTCCTCTAAAAGCCCATGATTACTGATTATCACTACTACAGGGGCAGGTTTTCAAAACTACGTCCAAAGTATATATTTATATTGATTCTGCGTCAGTCGGAGTCCTGTCCTGAAATACAAGTGACAGAAGATGCAGAGAGGCATTTAGGTTACCACAGAGCTCGGTGCAGAGATCAGTTAGGTCCCCTAACGTCACCATTCAGGGCCATCTGTCATGTGACTTGTTGCTGTTCACAGCATCTAAGGATTTTCACCTGCCCTCTTTCCTACCTAAAATGTCTGCACCATCACTCATCCGCATCCTCTTTTCTGTTCCTGTCAGGAAAGGGAACAGAATTCCATGGCACAGAGCACGGAAATTGAGCTGCCCACATTTGAGTCCTGGTTATGCCCCTTACTTGCTGCTGTGAGCAAATCATTTCCCTCTGGGAGCCTCCAGTTTCCTCATCTGTAGAATGGTCATAACATCTTTACCTGTTGTGAGTTAGAAAGGTGATAATCTGCAGTGCCTAGAATATAGTAAATACTCAGTGATTGTTTTTCTCCTTCTCCTCTTCCTGTTCTCTCTCCTACCACTCATTCTTTCATTTTTCAGAACTGAGCTAAGGGATCATATATTTCAGAAAAATATCGCTTCCCCTTGTCACTTCCCACAGAGAGTCTTGTCTATAATTTGATCTTGCCTCTGTGGATCATTCCCTATGCTGTCAATCTTACCCCGTCTCTCTACAAGACACATCTACAAGCCAATAATTATTGATATTTCATTGCTGTCTCTCAAGCATGCACGTACAGTAGGTATTCAATAAATGTCTGCTAACCTTTATTGCCAAAAGGGATGTTGGTAGAAGGGAATAAAGACAGAAGAGCAAGAGGAAGAAAAATCACATTTGTCATGCCAGCTCCTCAAATGAGATTTTGGTATAGAATATAAAGGAAAAATAGAATCAATTAACTGGCCCAAATTGCATTAGCAGTTCTCCACTATGGGATATACAGTCATCATTTAGTCTTTAGTACGAGCAATCCTTGATTGACTAAGAGATGTTTAGTGAAAGAAGCAAAATATACCATGTGTATTTACCGTCTGAGATGCTCTGCTCCTCTAGCTTTGCTTACATCAAGGGAAGGGGAAAAATGCACCCAGACAGTGTAATTTCTTGAAGTCAGATGAGTCACAGAAGCAAACATTGGAAGATGTGCTACAAAATAATCAATCATCAAATGAAACTGTTTTGAATGTGGAAGATATATAAAATGAAGTGAGACTATTTTTTAAGCTAAAAGTTTGCATAGTTACAAAGATTCTGATAGAATAAATAGAGAAATTGAGCCAGACCATGACTTAAAAGGGGGTATGATTTCAAAGCAGTCAATCTTCTCCATGCCTTAATCCCTAACTCTGTTCCTCATCCATATGCTCAGCACCTGGTGATTGGCTTTTCATGGTTAACATCTTCAACTTTCCTTTTGTTAACAATGTAGCATCTAGAACATGTATATTCTTTCTTTGGCCAATGACTGTCTTAAATATCATGCTATAAATAAAAAACAGCAGCAGCAAGAGTAGCAGCAGCAACCTAATCACTATAAGGGAAGTGACTTCCCACATATTATTGTATTAATAAGTATCATTGCATCCGTTTTGCTGATGGAGAAACTGCAATGGTAAGTGAGAAACTCCATGTCCAAGTTCACACAGCTTGGACATTGAGGAGCTCAGGTGTCTACACACAGCTCTTTCATTCCAGTATGCCCTGGTATTTCCCAGATGTAAACTGGCAAACATCCAGTCTGATGGGATGACAACTTCCTGTAAACTAGACATTTAACCTCTCATAACGTATCTATTTCCTGAGGCCAACAGCATGGAAATCTATCAAACTCTGCCTGTCTCCAGGTGTCCAAGTACTGGAATATCACCCTCTTTGCATACACTGTTCTCCCAGCATAGAGCAAGCTCACCCCTTCTGTTCTGGCTATTTCTAATTTATTCTTTAAAAATTCCATGCTCATTTGGTCCTATCCTTCAGAAATACATTCCTAGTACTCCTTGCCCCTCCCTCCCTTCATTGCCAATATGGACTTAGTATCCTTCCTTGTGTCCTGTGTACCCTTTGCCTAATTCTGATACAGTATTCGACCCATCATTTTCAAAATCTATGTCTCATAAGGCTCATATTTCTTGAAAGGTTGGGGCCGTATTTTATATATCACTGAATCCCCGGAACCTATCACGGCCCTTCACAAATGAATTGTGTTAATGCATGTGAAGCTAAAATAACAATAACTCCTAGCATTCGTTTATTGCTTACATGATGCCAAGCATTGTTCAAAACAGTTTACATGTTGGGGGGATGATCCTTTTGTTCAAAGAGCCAAAGGGCTGCCATGAAGACGAGTGATTAGATTCATTTTGCTTGGTCCCAGGGGTGCAAAACTGGCGCTAATGGATGGGAGCTTCGGGGAGGGAGAATGTTGCTCAGTCTAAGGAAGGATTTCTGGCAAGAAAGGTGTCTGCCGCTAGATCTTGCGCTCCTGGGAATGGGTATCTTTGCTTCACTTCTGGCATGGGAACTCAGATCATGTGTCCATTTAACAGGTATTGTCATAATCCACAGGAGACTTCTGCTTTGGGTAGGAGAGGATATTGCAAGACCACCGTGATCTCTTCTAAGTATATATTTTAATGGAAATTGTAACAAGTCTAGTTAAAGTGACATATGCCTTGGACAAAAGTTTCTTTCTACTAATGTTAAAACTGCTATGACTACCACCCCTTCTACTACTACAATTACTATGACTGGTCATATTCCCTCTGCCAGACATTTTAAATTTTGCTTACACCATGGCATGTAACCTGCATGGCAGTCCTACATGGTTGATGGTATCAGCTTCATTCTGCAGTTGCAAGGAACTGAGGCTCTGGGAGGTGAAGCCACCTGCTCATGGTTAGCCAGATAGTGACACTCAAACTCATGTGTGTCTGACCACAAAATCAGTTCTCTTTCTGTTTTGCAGAGGGGGAGTAGAAGAGGAGAGCTGAGGAACAACATATAAATGATAAATAATCCTAGGCTTAAGCCAGATTTATTTTGGTAAAAGATGATGCTCTCTTCCTGAAAATTTCCAATTTCCTGTATATCTAGCTATAGATTGATTGTATAGCTTGCAATTATTGCCAACAGATTCATTTGTTTGATTCTTTCTCTGACGAACCCATTTCATCCTGAGGCCACTGCACTCTCTTCGCAGTAGAAGCTACTACTTCACAATCCCATGAGAACCGGTCGATTTATATGCATGGCTTATACACCTCTTCTCAGCAAGAGAACTCAAGAGGGACTTAGGGAGGGTAAATTGAAGAACTTGAAAAGGAATTGGAAGCTCAAAAATGGTGAGAAGATTGTGGGATATTGTCAGCACATGAAGAATAATGAAATTAAACATATATCTGAAAGCAAATGATTCTAAGCAATTTTGATAGAGATAGACAGTTTCTTCCCCCAAGGGATTTAACAAATCCAAGTTGGATGAGCTGATGCAGACAAACATGCCAGCCTCAGGGGAACAAAAAACTATGAAAAACACATATAAAATGTGCTTGTGTCTATTTTTTCATGGAAGACATTTTCTTTACATGGTGTATGGTCTCCATCCTTCTTTCTTCGAGACCTAACACTGCTATGAAGCTTTTACTCACTTCTCCAGTTCCTGGGGTTTTCTCTTAAGCTTCTATAGAAGATATCCCCTGCACCACACAAGTATATTCTGCACCATGTGCTGTCTTGTAATACTGGATTTTTCTTTTCTGTGCCTTCTTTCCCTTCCCATGCAGGTGGGTGAAAATTCACATGGCGGGTGGCAGTATCTAGGGAAATGCTGGCTGAAGATCCTCCAGGCAATTATAGAATAACTTCGCTTTGAAGAACACGGTGAAGTCCAATATCAGATCTTCAGCTTTGCAAGTCCAAGAATTCTGTCTTATCTGAGTCCCAGAAACGATGATTGACTGGAGCATTGATTATATTTTCCTAACACTTGAATTGTCTCCATGTTAAGTGGAGACAATCTGAACAAAACAAATGCATGCCGTCCCAGCTACTTGTAAGGCAATGAGGGCAACTGCTGGCCAGAATTCCTCCTAACAGGAGACCTGGATGTGTTCTGAAGAAATAAACACTATGCAAAAGGGATAGGGAGTATTGAGAAAATACTTCAGTGGAGAAAGATGGTGCCCAAATTTCCTTCTCAAGGAAACCATAGCTCCAGGAGAATTTTTTTTTACTTTAACTGAGTGTCTTGCTGGACTGAAGGATGAAAAATTGGTAGCTGGAGTCAAGGTAGAGCTAAATTGTACTCAGCTGTTACATTGCACAGCTTAAGGCCACTGACATCCAAGCTGGGATGTAGCTAGATGGAAAGGGGGAAGGTCTAATGATGATTTTTTTTTTCTTATAGATGTGATGTAAGACCCCTTATCTATTTTTCTGCCAAGCACCTTCAATAAGTTTTGTCATGTTTGAAAATGCTCTTGTGACACTGGATTGTCTTGGGGGAGGGATATTAAAAAGGGACTGAGTTACGAATCTTGAGTTGCCATAGGTGAAACAGAGATGGAAGATACCCAACATGTGTCTACTCTTTTGCTCTGGGAAAGCCAACTTGTAGTGACTACTCATAATAAACTAAACAAGGTGGTGAAGTTGATAACAACGAGAAGCCTGAGTGTATATGTGTGTATGTGTGTGTGTGTGTATGTTTGTTGGAGATTGCATGAAAAGAACTGTTATAATGACGGACTGTGAGAAACCTCACAAATGAAGAAGAGCTCGCGGATGGTACAGGTAGTCTTACAGCACGTGAACCATCCCCACAATTGGACGAGGCCTATCGAAGGAAAGGGAGGTACTCGCCA
>CAUYSK010064628.1:0-10512 GCA_963575035.1 Avahi laniger | reverse complement strand
AGGGTCTTCCCAACGTCTTCATTTAGAATTCTTAAGGTTTCATGCCTTAGGTTTAAGTCTGTTATCCACCTTGAGTTGATTTTTGTGAGAGGCGAGAGGTGGGGGTCTAGTTTCAATCTTCTGCAGGTAGCTATCCAGTTTTGCCAGCACCATTTATTGAAAAGAGATTCTTTTCCCCAGTGTATGTTTTTGTCAGCTTTGTCAAAGATTAGATTACCATAGACGGATGGTTTCATCTTTGGATTCTCAGTCCTGTTCCAGAGGTCAATGTCTGTGTTTGTGTGCCAGTACCATGCTGTATTAGTTACTATAGCCTGCTAGTACAGCTTGAATTCTGGTAGATTGATACCTCCTGGTTTGTTCTTTTTACTTAAGATTGCTTTGGCTATACAAGGTCTTTTCTGGTTCCATACAAAGCGTGGAATTATTTTTTCCAGATCTGTAAAGAATGATAATGGAATTTTCATAGGGATTGCATTAATTCTGTAGATCACTTTAGGTAGTATGGACATTTTAACAATATTGATTCTGCCAATCCATGAGCAAGGTAGGTTTTTCCATCTGTTTACATCTTCTACAATTTCTTTTTTTAGTGTTTCATAGTTCTTGCTGTATAAGTCTCTCACATCTTTCATTAAATATATTCCTAGATATTTAATTTTCTTTGAGGGTATTGTAAAAGGAATTGAGTGTTTGATTTGATCTTTGGCTTGACTGTTGTTGGCACATATGAATGTCACAGATTTGTGTGTATTGATTTTGTATCCTGAGACTTTGCTGAATTCATTTATCTTAGTTCAGATGCTGGGCACTAAGATTAATTTTTCAAATGAAGAAAAGAATGTTAACAAAGAACACATTCATGTCAACACTGAAATAATAAGAACTTGGCAAGATGGCTATTATGGCAAATATTAAAACATTATATAGATTGGGATATCACATACTATTTTTCATTTATCCCACAGTTTAATATAGTGGGTATTTAAAGTAGTTCTGCTCTCGAAGGAAACACTCAATTGTCTTCCCTATCCTGTTTCTGCATATTATAATGATAAAAGTCCTAAAACAATCATACACCTAACAGCACTGAGATTTGGAGACAAAAATGAGTAGTCATACAACTCTGTAATTTCTTAATTTGACTTTCCTTGAATTATTTCAAATTTCAGTAAAATCCATGGATAGACACTTATTCTGTCATGTGAACATTGAAAAATTAAACATTACTTAACACTTTTGCATTTAGTTTAGCATGTCCTTTTAAAAGATAAAATAAACCAGTGAGTGTCCTGAGGTTGGGCTGGTTAAACCATCTTATCAAAAACATTGTTTTAACTTGCTGTTGTCCTTCCTCCTCCCATTCACTCTTCAAATGCAAATAGATGTATTTAGAGAATAAAAGATATGAGAAACCCAATCTGAGTTTATGAAATGAAGTAAGATTGTCACCAAGGGTGAGCACATTATTTGTCCTCTCAGTTTTCTCTGTGCCTTCCAAGAGATGTTCCCATTTTATATTCTAACATCAACTGTCACCTTTAGGAGAATAAAGTATTAGTCTATACAGTGCTCATCAGATAATCTAAGATATAAAATGTTACTGAGTTATCACAAATACAGAGAAGCAGTTGAATTGGAGAAAATCAAAGTCAAGAAAAGAGGTTTTCGGTTAGAGTTTAAAATGAATAAGGGATCAAATTAACAACAGAGACTAAAATTAAAATTATAGTGGTATCTTCAGAGTATCAGAAATGAAAAATATTTGACTTTGTGAATCCTAATTATTTAAATAAGTGATTGTCAAAACATTTGCTGGGGAGGGCTAAATATCAAATATTTTAGGCTTTCTTGGCCATATGGTCTCTGTTGCAATTACCAATTAAGCCATTTATTTTTTAACCCCCACAGCTGATCCCTTTCTGAGACTTCAAATACACATATATCAGATCACTTAATATTGCTCTACAGGTCACTAAGACTGTACATTCATTCAGACTTTGTTTTCTGTGCTTTACTTTAGATAATTTTTATTACTATGTCTTCAAGCTTCCTGATTTTTTTCCCTTTTTCCTCACAGTATTTAATATCCTGATAATTACAATAAGAAAATTTTCATTTCGGATGTTGTCCATTTTCTCTGTAAAATTTCTATTTAGTTATTGTTATAAAGTTTCCATTTTTCTCCTTATTATGAGCATGTTTAAAATATTAAGATTAGCTATAATAGTTTTTAAGGTCCTGATTGGTTAATTTCTTCATTTTTGTTACTTCTGGGCCTGTCTCTATTTTTTTTTCTTTTTTTTGAGACAGATTCTCACTCTCTTGCCCCAGATAGAGTGCCTTAGCATCAGCCTAGCTCACAGTAACCTCAGACTCCTGGGCTCAAGCAATCCTTCTGCCTCAGCCTCCCAGGTAGCTGGGACTACAGGCATGTACCACCATGCCTGGCTAATTTTTTCTCTATATATTTTTGGTTGATTTGGTTGATTTCCTGCTAATTTCTTTCTATTTTTTTAGTAGAGATGGGGTCTCTCTCTTGCTCAGACTGGTCTCGAACTCCTGAGCTCAAATGATCCACCCGCCAAGGCCTCCCAGAGTGCTAGGATTACAGGCGTGAGCAGCAGAGCCTGGTCTTGGCCTGTTTCTATTGATTGATTTTTTTTCTAACTTTGGGTCCCATTTCTCTTCTTTTTTTTTTTTTTTTACATGTTTAGTAATTTTTGATTAGATACTGGAAATTCTAGTTTTATATTGTAGAGTATTTTGGTTTTATTTCCTTCCTTTCATGAATGTTTATCTTCATTTTAGTAGGCATTTCAGTGTTGTGTGTTTTACATGGATGTTTTGGAGGCAATTTTTTTTATCTTTGCTTTGGCACATCTTAACCAGCCTTTCCTTCAGGTAGTCATTGGACCCATTACGAAGTCCTTTTTTAATCTCCACGGAAGGCCTTAGTTATCAGTGATGATTCTCCACTTTGGCTGGCCTGAACTCAAATGTCTGCATGACATTTGTGTATCTCTAATTACCAAAAATAATTAGAGTTTTGTGGTGATTTTTTTTTCATCTTATTTTTGGATAGCCAACACTTTGCCACAATTGACTTCTGTGGCCACACTGAGAGGTAAGTTTAATATTATTCTTGCCAGCCCATTTTGGTCACAAACCAATACACATCAAAAAGTAGAATGCAAATAGCTTCCATCATTGAAATATTAATTATAACCCGGCTTTGCCTTGTGAATGTGGATATCTGCTTATTCCCTCTTCCTTCCTCCTTGAAATAATTACTCAATGATGAACCTGTGCCATATTTACTCTGGATTTGCTTTTTGATGGCCTCCTGATAGATTATGACAAATTAGAACTCATCAGAGTTGGTCTGTGTTGCACCAGTCAGTATACGATTCAAAAGTGGTTAACGTTGCCATAGAACCCGCATTTTTCTGTTGTCCCTTGTATTCCACACATGCTGACATCAGTGATCCAACTCCAACTCAGGTTTTTTTCCTGGCTTATTCTAACTGGCAGTTGTCCATGTCCTTGTGTTAAGTCATTTGATTTGATCATCATCATACTAAAGAGCTCATTTTAGGGTTTAGAGAAAAAATTGTTTTATTGTCTTCTCTTGTGTTGTCAATACACAAATGTATTAAATAATATTATTAAGGACTGGAGGGCATCCAGGTAGCAATTGGTGTGTTTATCTATGAATAATTTATGTAAAACGCCAGAATTTTATAAAACTACAGCATTTTTGTTACTGAATTTTAGTAACAAAAACCATAGAATAGAACTTGAAAATAATAGCTTAGATTTCAGCATGATTGAATCATCATAAATCTCAGATCTAAACTATTCTAGGCCAAAGCATTAATATGAAACAATTTATCGATATATTTTCCTCTTCTCTTCTAGTATCAGGGCTGCCAGATTTAGCAAACAAAAATGAAGGATGTCCAGTTAAATTTTCATTTAGCAATAAATCATTTTTAGTATAAACATGCCCTATGAGGTCTTGGGAATATGCTTTTACTAAAAAATATATTCACTATTTATCTGAAATTGAGTTTTAACTAGAATGTTACTAGTTAAACTAAACCAAAATAAGCACATTTGCTAAACTTTCTTTCTGCATAGTTTGAAAAATTATTATTACAGTATGCAAATCTACTTCTATTTTCTATTTCTCTATTACTCAAAAACAAACAAATGATAAAACCTTTCCCTTGCCAAGACTGTAGATGTTCCAAGGGATGCCAATTGTATATGTCTAATACTGAATTTCTTTCTTGTCTTCAAGCTGCTTCCCTTCCTAGGATCATGATTTTAGTGAATTCTAGGCAGTAAGCAAGGCTAGCAACATAGGAGATGTCCTCATAAGAGGTTGCTTCAATTCATCAAATGTAAAATATTTACCCTCTCATCATAACTTTTGCTGCCTCTGCCATGAATGCTATCATCATAATTTACCTCCACATCAAAAATGGTTCCCTTGTCACTTGAGTTCTTACCTCTGCTTGGCCATTTTGCTATCCTACTTCTCGTCTTTTCAGGGTTGTAATATATTAATATCGCATATTTTTTCCTCATATCATTTCACACTCACATATTTGCTAATCCTCATTCTCTTCTTTTCTTTTCTCTTCTCTCCTTGAAATTAGACACAAAAACAAAAACTAAAATGGCTTTAAAGCCATTAGGTGGAGCAGAAGAAGTCTGCATCCCATAGCTGTGGTAGGAAAGACATGGCAGTCAAATGCAGAGTACTGGAGGCCAGGAAGAATAAGAAGGGCATTCACAAGGGGGTAAGCCAGCATGGGGAGTTAGTGTCTGAGTGGGGAGAAGCAGGAGTAATGTGGGGGTCCAGCATACACGGAGTGATAGAGTGTGCTTCCACGTGACAGGGTGACCTGCCACAGGAATCAGCATCTGGACAGCAGCAGGAAAGCATACACGTAGGAGGGGGAGGAGAATTAGGCATAGGATGAGGAGGGCCAGTCCTCACATCTACAGAGGAGAGGACCAGCATGGCGTCTCAGAGTCTGAGCAGGATGAGTAAAGCATTCACGTGGAGAGGCAGCCTGGGGCAAGTGTCAGAGCCTAAGTGAGGTGAGGATGGTGTCTGCACCATGGAGGCAGAATGGCATAGGTATCAGAGCCTGAGTGTGGAGGAGGAGGGTATCTGTGTCAGGGACAGGGCAGTGACAATATCAAGATTTGCTTACATACAGGTAGTGTTGGCAGATAAAAAAACAACCAGATAAGTTTGGTGTATAACACTAAGAGTGAACTCTAACATAATCTCAGGACTTTGGGTGATAATGATGTGCCAATGTGGGTTCAAATTGTAACATATGTACCACTCTTGGGGGATGCTGATGATGAGGGAGGCTTTGCATGCATGGGGCAGGGAGGATACGGGAAATCTCTGTAACTTGCACTCAATTTTTCTGTGAAACAAAAACTGCTCTAAAAAATAAAATCTATTAAATTTTTCAGATAAAACTTTATCTGAATAAATGATTTTACTACTATTTCAGATAAAAATTAATGAATCTCACAGTCCTATGTACAGAAAAATGGCTAAAATAAGTAAATATATTGATGATGATGATGAGACTAATGAAAGTTGGGTTTTTAAAAAGTGCAGAAAAAATTTACAAATTCACAGAAATTTACAAACATGGAAAGAGAGAAAACTACAATAATACTGTATCAGGGTTGGAAATAGTGCATGTAACCCACAGTTTTTCAACACATATATGGATGTACATACATACACACTCACATACACATACACACATATGCATGTACATACACATGTTCCCCGGCTCTGTTTATTGAGATCTTGGAACAGTGGCACCCCAAGAGCAATGTGTGAAACTACGTCAAGATCTTGATTTTCAAATATTATCCTATATTTAAAGGGATTCAGAGCTTTTTGTCAATATAGCTAATTTCATTTGTGGGACAAAGAAAACATAAGATAAACCTGACGTATTTTGTTTGCCAGAAGTGAGAAAGTGTTCCAAAAATGATAGGGATATGGCAAAAAGACACAGGATCACCTTAAAGGAGCTATGATTGGACTAATATGGGAACATTTCATTATCAAAATAATGATATTAACAGATTGACATTCTTGGTATAACATAGGAAACCATAAATCCATTAGGTATAAATTAATAAAGACTAAATTGAAAGTTTGATAAAGGATGAGTATTTACAAAATATCAGAGTACCTCTTCAAAGAATCACTTAGTAATTGCAAATAAAAAATTTTAAAATTTACATCAGAGAAATCTTGCAAACACAATTCAAGGATGTGAAGAAAGTGCACATCCTAGTAACAGAATAAATCAAAATCAAGAAAGCAATGAATGGAACACAAATTTACCTCTTTGATATTCCCACCAAAGATTTAAAACCTTAAACTAATGGTGATGAAATAGCACAGAAATCCAAATTGAGGAGAAATATATATAATAAGTCTCCCATGTTTTTTAAAATGTCATGGTGATAAAAGTTTTAAAAAGGTTATGTGTGATTTTGAATTTGATCCGTTAGCTATGAGGACATTATTTTGACATTAGGCAAAATCCAATGCACAACGATTAGAAGATAGTAATGTATTGATGGTGATGCCCTGAATCTAAAGGCTATATTGAAGTTCTGTAGATAATATCCTTTTTATAGAAAATACACATCTTCCTCTTAAAGGATGATGAATCCTCAGGTTATCAACTTCCAAGTAATTCAGAAAAAAAATTGTGTGTACTTTACTTGCAACCTTTCCATAGGTTTGATTTTGAATCTTTTGTTCTAATCTGCAAAAAATATATAAGCAAGGGAAATATCAAACATTTTTTGAAGAATTTTTAAAATCCTAAGCTTGGCATGATATAAAATGCCAAACATGACCTGACTCCTGACAACATTTCTGTTTAAACAAGAAAATATCCTTGTTTAGCAAATAAAGTGATGGCACTTTTCAACACAGGAGACTCATACTTTTAAATTTTTCAACAATTGTTTGTTGGTATGAAACAGTTTGCACCCTGTGTTTCTGAGATATTTGTCCTGAGAATAAAGGAAACCTGCTGATCCAAAGAGAGATAAAAACAAACTGTTTTCTTAGTCTTGATGAAAAGCACTGTCTTGTTCTCTTATTTAGTTGCTAACATATTCTTCCTTAATGACAATGTTGAGCTTTCTTTATTGTTGTCTATTAATGCAATAATAAATAACTTATGTAGACGTGCACCTCTCTGACTGTCATTCAGAGAATGCTGTGTGTTAACTATATGAAGCTTTATGTTAAGGATCCAAAACTCAAAGAATTCTATTCATAATCATCAATTCATTCACCCCTTGTCTCATGATATTCCAGTTTAACCAGAAGAAATCAAAGCTTTTGGCTACACAAACACAAGTTGTGGCTGGACAATAGAGAAACATAGGTGTGGTTCATGAAGCTTCCAGTAGCCACAGTATTTGGATGATCTGCCATAAATCCCAGCCCTAGCATTGTGCACATTGTGCTAACATCTCCATGTGGTGTGATTCTTAGTGGTTATTAGGTCAAACGTTAATAACCTTTACTGTTAAATAAGGTTAAGTAACATTAAATCAAGTTAAATAACTTTTACTTTTAATCAATCAGAAAGAAAATGAGGGGGTTACAAGAAATTTGTGGATGGGGGCCAGAATACAGAAGGGTAGCTAGGAGTTGAACTGCAATTCTTGAAACACTTTTTTTTGGAGGAGGTAGTGTGTAGAATTGAACCATTTGGGTTGAAAATGACTAGATACTTTTTTCTCTGAATAAATATACAATAGAATTTCCTCCAGGCTTTCCATCTCTCCCTTTCCTGCTCCTTTCTCTCTTTCCAGCTTGTTTCTGTTTTCTCTTTTTTATCTACATCTGCATCTATCTATGTAAATATATATAAAATATGTATTTCCCCCTCCCTGATTTGACCTCTCCCTACCTGCCTTCCCAGTTTTCTCTTTCCTTCTCTTTTTCTCTCTTCCTTTCTTTTAAAATATGTTTAAAAATTTATAGAGAAGTTTTATGATGGCATCATCTCCATTCATTTGAATTGAAACTTGATCTCCTAGTTTTATTCATTTTTTAGTATAATCTTAGAAGATATCTTTGCATAAGACAAATACACAAGTCTGTCTGAAGGTGATCAAATGTTGGGAAGACAATAGTGGTTTATTGTTTGTCCATGTACTTTTTTGCAATATGAGTGAAGAAAATTTGGAGGTAAATATAATGAATCTGTGTAAGCGATAATGCTGAAAAATTTTAAGTTCATGTGTTATTTAAGCAATATTTAAATTGTACATTATCTGAGATGTTAATATACAGTTAATGGAAATATATCAGAATAAAATATCAATTAGTATTTTTTAAAAAATATTAGGGCTCAAAAAATAAAAGAATAAGTTTTTAGTAGATCAAAGAATAATTTTACTGTAGATCATAAGTATCCAACTAGCATAAAATAATTAATATTTTATAAATACTTACGTAGACATTCAAATTAAGAGCTATAATTGGATCAATACTTTCAAGTAGGAAAATATGCATCTGCATTCTCTGTACACAATAGCCAAAAAATGTGCACAATGCCGTTTATGTTACTTATAGTATTTTTTGTGTTTAAAATAAATAATGTAATAATTATTTTCATATGCAATTAAGCAAATGCTATTTTAAGAAATCATTTAAAAAGGTGACACCTAGACTTCTGAAATTCTCCATACTACAACCATCAGAGTAGATTTAACTAAACTGAGACAATTACTTCAAATGGAAGACTGAAACTAAAAAGAATTTTTTTTAATTACTTGAACTTCAAAAAAATAGTTGTACCTCAGTTACTCATTTTTATAGTAAAAAGAATAATTGCTTTTATAATTGAAACTGTTTCCTAATTCTAAGCTATCCTGAGATTCTCTGTTCTTTAGTATAAAGAACATCTTTGAATTCTGACTGTTTTGAGAAAACCAAAGTGGTAACCATCTGTGGAGCAAGTAATAATGTATGAATAATTTAAATGATTTCATGCTAGTTTAAGTTTAAAGGTATTTGCTGTATTCAAAATAAAGTTGTAATTCTAATTGATAGACTTTGTTTCTTTCATATAATTATTAGAAATATTAGGATAACAAAGTGTTTATTATGACTACTTCATAATTTTGTTTTATCTTTTTATAACATATATTTAATAGATAATTACTTAAATTATGAATGCATGCAAAATTTGATCATTTCCATATAATATAAACTTAAAATGTCATGATTTGGGGAGAGAAATTAATTTGCTTGTGCTTATATTTCCTAATTTGAATTATTTTTTATGCTTTACTGAAATGATTTGACTTTTCATGTCTATTACAAAAGACCCCAAAAGAAAAATTACTTTAGCTGTATGACAAAACCATAGCAGTTGTAGGTACAGAGAAGAGAGGAGAAAGAGTTGAGAAGTAGAGGGCTTTGTAAAAAATTATTTCCTAAAATCACTTTATACCTCAGAAACAGATCAAGGCACAAGTTGTACTGCTATCCTCTTCCCCCCTAACTTTTATAACATTTCATAAAATTTATTCACACAAAAACATTTTATATCTATAAAATAGTGTATTCATTTACCAAACTATACCAATCTATTACAATGTGGCATTTTTTGGAGGAAAAGGCCTTTAAATGTACCATACTTAAAGACATCACTTTAGGAACATTTATTTCATTATCACATTAGAAAATATTCAGATGAGTTTTTAAAAATATTTTTATGCTACCTGTCTGTATATTCACAGATTTCAAATTCTTCCAAAGATGCACAGAACTTATGACACTATCAAGAGCAAGTCTGTCCTTTCTCTTTATACCTGCCCTCATCAGCATGTAGTATATGTATCTGATACATAATTGATATATGATAACTTGGCTAACCTTTACATATGAATATCTGTGAAGTTATACATTTTTGCTACTTAAAAGCAAAATGATTTAGACATAGGGATTTCAAGGATATTTTCCAAGGTCATATGGTTAGCAAGTAGCTGAGTCAGAATTTGAATTTAAGTCTCATTGACCGCAGTTGCCTCCTGCCAAAGAAAAACAGCCATGTCTCTTCTGGTCCAGAGGCCACAGTGCTGACCTCTGTCTCCAGCCAGGGTGATTCCTAGCATGTTGCTTGCCAGGGCATCCAGATGGGCTTTTCCTTTCCTCTTCTTATCCCATGCTACTTTAGGAAACCCTGAGCCGCCCCCACTCCCACCCCCACGATGGAAAGACCACTGACTGACTTCTGGAGTAAGATGCCCTCATTATTTTCCTCCTAGTTGCACTGCATTGCAATAATTTTTATGTTGCTGCTATGAGCTACTCCGGCAAGCCTCTTAATCTCAAAACTCTAGAGATGATAGGATCAAATATGCATCCATAAAACACTCAAGAAGAATGAGACGAATCTTAAAGGCAAAGATATC
>CAUYSK010064623.1:0-37921 GCA_963575035.1 Avahi laniger | reverse complement strand
TCCCTCGCTGCTTCTTTGCAGTTTCGCACAGCCGATCCTGTGGGAGAGCGCCTCACTCGCGTGTGGGTGTCCGTGTTCTTCACCTCCCACTGTGGGAGCAGAGAGCCAGGAGGTCTCCCCTAATCCGCCATTTTTCCCTCCAAGCTCTTGTTACCATTTTTATAGTCTTGATTTAATTGTCCTTTCTTAACCTCGGCTTTGAGTTTTGGGAATCCAATTTGTTCTGCTAGCTCTTATACCACTTTTTGTACAGGCACTTTTCTTGTCATTGCCATTCTCCACCCCTATAAATCCCTCTCCAGATGATTCAGTGCCCATCCTATCAGTGGTCCAAGGCTGATGGTTCACACCTACGAGGCAACTCTCAGATCATGTACAATGTTCACGTCCTTATTTGTTCTTCTTCCTGCTGAGCTGCTTTTCGATCCCTTTGCATCTTTTAAAAGCCACATCACTGAAATAAAGAGCTGAAAATTGAAATTATGTTCATGAGCTGTTTGCTGCAATTCTGATAAAAGACCAGGTGGGGTGAGGATGGAGATTAGAATGAATGGATGAAATGAAGTAATGAGGCTTGGAAATTACTTGTTGGTGCCAATTATCTACATTCTTTCATGCTCTCCTCCCCACACATTGTCCTTTTCCCATTACTGTGGATAATTGAAAAATGAAATTTGCAAATTCTGTGTTATCTAATTTACAAAAAAAAAGAAGAGTTATATTAAGAAGTCATATTATGATGAGGGAAAATGTCCTGAAGGCATTATTTTCTCATTCTAGAATGTCTTCATTTTTTTCCCCTCTCCCTCTGCTTATCATCATTTCTTACCCAGATACTCTGTCAAGAAAGAGATTCTTTTTCCCTGTGTCTGACTTCTGTCTCAATCTATGTGCCACTTAAGGATGAAGGGACATTTACTCAAGGCCCAGTTTATGTCTAATATCAACAGTATGAGTAACTTTTTCTGATGCCAAATAAAGAACAGAACTTCAGTCTAAAAAAAATTGAAAATTTTCTATCTTGACAGTTAAGTCAAATTGAATTTCAATTCTCAGGGTTTGTTCCACTTTCTAAGGCTTGTGTAGTCCCTGGATGATTTCCCAGGATGTCACCATACTTTACCTCTCCTTGCTCCTTCAATTTACCTAATAATTGAGAAATAAAATATTCTGAACTTCAGCTAAATGCAAGACAGCCCCTCGATAATTTTTTTTTTGTTATATTGAATCTGGCCTTCCCCAGAGAATCGAACAAATAAGCAAACATAATTGATAAGTTGGAATTTACAAAACTTAATTTATGCTCGCTTCATGATTTCTCTTTAGCCCTCCATCATTCAAGTGCATTCGGCATGCATCAAGGAAAAGGAAAACAATTCCTAACCATCAGAAGCAAATAGTATAGCTGGGATTTATTTTGTTTCTGCCATGTGCAAAGCACTACATTAATATGTGTTCACATTATATTAAGTTACATAATAGTACATAACAGAATATCAGGGTTTAAAAGAAATGACTTTAGATTCAGTCCCTCCTATATTCATTCAAAGACAGTCATCAGTCACGTTACCTGTCATATCCAATATCCTCTTCCATTTTTCTAACTTAATTGATTCCATCTATGTCTCATGAAAAGCATAGCCCTACTTTATGGCATGATCCCACCTGCCTCCAACAAGAACTGATTAGATCAGTAGAGGACACTTGACCTTGACCAATAGAAGCAATTTATAAGCTAGGGGAAGCCAGTCATCTCTCTCTCTCTCCCCTTCTCTCTCTCCAAGAGATAAAGAGACTACAGTCAAGTAGTCAAATTGTAGTAGGAACTGGACTTGTGAGTAGTTCACTTAGAGTCAAGACAAAGCCAAGTGTGAGGAGGAGGCAAACAGAATGAGCACTGTATTAGATTGCAAAAACGGCCAACATTCTTCCCTCCCGTGTAGGCAAGCACCTTTGCAATGTGACTCTGCAGCTCCTCATGTCAAGGTGAAGTTTATTACTCTACCCATTGAATCTAGACTTGGTCATGTGACTTGCTTTGGCCAAGTGACACAGCTTTCTTTTTTTCTTTTTTTTTTTGATATAACACACAAAATTCTTCACATGGATATTTATAGCAGCTTTTTTCATAATTGTCAAAACTTAGAAGCAACCAAACGTCCTTCAGCAAGTGAATGAATAAATTGTAGTATATCCAAGAAAAAGAAAGAAAGCAAGCAAAGCCAAGAGATAGAAAAAAGAGACAGTTCAATTTTTTATAACATGATGTGAACTCCCGGATCCAACCACACCTGAAGATCGTGGACTTCACAGTTACTACTTTGTTTAAGCAGGTTTAAGTTGGTTTCTGACTCTTACAACTCAAAGCATCCTAATGTACTATGTCACTTAAATCTGTTTAAAGTGTGTGATCTGTATATGATCTTTTCTCCCTCCGTCTCACAGAGGTGGAAGACATAGTCTCTACATCTCTCTCAAAAGATCAAGACATCGAAGAAAATGTCATGACAGTACTTAGATACCCATGGAGAGAGAAGCTCCATGGGCAGTGAAGTCATTAAGAAAGATAACAGAGATGTATTATCTCCGAAGAACAACAATAAGAAAATGAATATATGGTGACGATTATAAAAGCAGTTACTCTATTCTCTGCCTCTGCAGAAATCTGTCATACTTTCAAAAAGCTGCAATTGCCAATCTAATATCCATTATGCTTGGTAAATGGTGATCTTCATGATATGAAAATTGGCTTTATTTTCCTTTCTTACCTTAAAATTGGCATCTGCTATGAAAGACGGGGAGTGGACATTTGCCGCTTTGGCTGCCTCGAATTTGTTCCATTTTCTTTGGTTACTGAATGTTTTCCTTTGAGGAGTGATCTCTGGACACAGTGTGAGGAACAAGCAAATGACCCAAGCTAAATTAGCCAAATATTCCTCCTGGGAATTTGAATATTGAACAAAAGTACAAAAGGATTTTTTAAAATTTTTGTTTCCTTATTTTGGCAGCCTCATCTTGACGAAATCTTTGGGTAGTTTCTGCATGCAACTTCACCCCAGAAATGTTCCCATTTGTTCTCAGAGGCCACTTACGAGCCTCCTAATAAATTCATTTTACTACCAAAGTTCACCAGAATCAGTTTCTAGTGCTTACACTAAAGACTGTTGTAACAGAGCAGCCTAACTCTCTACCAATTATTTGTGCTGCCCTTCCAAAGTACAAAGTTATTTCTCGGAGGCACGACCAGCCAGGACTCTACTTCCATGTGCCCTGTCACTCTTGTGAGTTCATGTAACTCGTTCTCATTTACAGACTGTGAATGGTAGTGATCTGTGTCATTTCCAAAACCAACTGCTTAAGAAGTAAGTGTGCCCTCTCCACCCTCTCTCTCTTACTGCATGAGTAGACTAGATGTTGTCACCCAGGGCGACCTTGGATGTCACATGATGAAAATAGCAGAGGCTTCTTCAGCTTGGGTCCCTGAATAACAGTGTGGACCAGACAGCCACATCCTTACCACATCCCCTCCCATGACCCCTATTCTCCACCACCTCTTGGACTTGACGAGAAACTTCCATTATGTTAAGCCACGAAGATTTCAAATTTTACCTGTTATAGCAACTGGCATTACTTTTACTAATACAATCCCAGCTAATACAAATTAAAATGCAAAACCATTTTATTAGCGTTTTGAAGACTCTGAAACAACTGGAGAAAGTCTATTTGGCAGGGGCAGGAGTCATCCGACACTTCTCCCAGGGATCCAGCGGTCCAGCTGCCAGACACTGACCCTCTCACCCTCCGTCCCCCACTCCATTCTCTCCTTACCAGCAGAAAATGACATTTTCTCTCTCTTCAGTAAGAAGAGAACACGCTGCTTGATACGTATGCTGCACAAGATGAATTAGGTTCTGAAGTCTGTGTTGCCTTATTAATGACATCACGGAGAAATCCTAACACTGCTGCTTTCTGACTACTTTCAGAGCCTTCAAAGGTACTCTGAGCCAGAAAGATGCGGGTTGGACAGGCCTAAAAAAGAAGCAAGTAATATGTCCTGTGAGACAAAGAGCTTGGAAAGAGGCTGGAGAGCTATGGTTTTTATTAGCGTGTATAATCATGCTTTCACAAGACTAAGAACTTTGAGACATGTTCTTCAAAAGTTCTAAATTTTCCACAGCTGACTACATTAACTACATTAAGTGAAATGGTTGTCCCCATTTTTTTTGCCTATAGCTCTTTCAATAATAATAAATTATCCTATAGAAATGTGTAGCCTTGAGAGGGTGTTCGTGTTGTGTGTGTGTATGTGCAGTACGTCCAGAATCAAAATGAGTATGAAATGTTCACCTGAAGACCTTTTCAGCGTTGTCTGGGCACCTTGTCAGTAACCCTCCCTCAACCTGACCCCCAGGCCCAGGCCCCACACTCTTGCATTCTTCGGAGGATGTCTCTTTGAGAGAAGGCTGTGGCATCTGGGTTAAGAGGCTCCAGTGGAAAGAACACAATCTCCCTCCAACCACAGCTCTGCAATTAACCATATATGAAACCATAACCTCCCTGTGAACACTTTCCTAGCTGGAAAATGGTGTTATAATATTTTCTCTCCCTCCCCTAACAGAGATTAGGAAAGATTATACTAAAATCCAGAAGTGAAAATTCATCTTATTCCGAAAGGCAGAGCTGTGAAGGACTTGGAGTGAGGATACTCTCACTCGCCCCATTTTATATGGCCATGTAATCACTGCCCTAAAGCTTACATCTTCTTACAAACTTTTAGCAGGATGTTGAGTCTAAAAATGAATCTACTTCTCCCAGTTTTCTCAACTATAAATAAGTAAAATAATAAACCTCTAGCTATTTGTTGAACCCCTGACTAGTTTACTGTACTCAGTGAGTCTAAGGTACTTAGCACAGTGCCATATACATAATACCTCCAGAGCAATTGCAAATATTATACTTTGCCTAAGGCCAAGACACATCTTCATTAAGGCCAAGACACATCTTCATGAAGTCTTAATGCAGAGGATGCCCATATTTCTAACAAGGTTTTTCACGGTCTTGTACACTCCAATTTCATCTGTCAACCCTCATATCTCAAGATTTTGTAGGATGTGGGGTTATTTTAGGCTGAAGTGAGGGAATTAATAACATGGCCCCATTACCTTCCCTCCAGAATGGCCTGAAAAGCACACTCTTATAAGCCCAAGCTAACCAAGTCCAAGTGCTGGAATAACCACTTTCATAATCATAATTGTTCTCCCTCAAGTGTTGTTTACCTTAACATAGATCTTTGCAAATATTTTTCTCTTCAGAGTAAAATAGTCTCTGGAGGACTTTTCTTTTGCACTGATTTTTCCTACTTTCTCCATAGAGTGAATCTTAACTATTTACAGTTAGTTCTATATTCCAATATCAGAAATTTGCAAGTTTCTGAGTTTGTCTATTTTATAACTTGCATTTCTATCAGCATGGAAAATGGTGTTTGCAAAATTCCTTCTTGTGAAGTTGGTATTTAGAGTTATCTAAGACATGTTGGTAAAAGATTATTAACAACGTGCAAAAGTAAAGTGACTTACCTTAACTATGTGTAATTATGTGTTTGATTTTGTATAGATCTTAAGATAATAGGTTCTTAAGAGACCTTAAGCTGACATGTAAGGGGGATCTATGAAAAAAGAGAGACCTCAAGAAATATTATCTGCTGGTAACTTTGATGATTTTGAGGTCAATTACACAGTCTAAGAACAAAAGGTAAATTCTTGTCCTGTAGATGCAATAATGTCTCCTTTTAAGCCACCTTGTCAGGATTCATTTATAACCTTCTCACTAAGTTCATAACACTTTCTTCCTACTTAGAGATTTCCTACCCATCAGAGACCATAAATTAAAGCACACCAAGATAACCATTTGAAGAACATACCTCTATTATAAAAGTTTCTTGAATAATACCCAATATCCTTGTCCCGATTTTTATAGAGTTCTTTTCTTTCTCTAAAACCTCGAGGCCCCAATTCACCTAATTGGTCAATGCCCTATACATTTTTACATTTTCTAACACAAATCTCCTTTCAAATGATAAGGTTAAAAATCACATATATTAATATATTTTCTCCTTCAATTTCAAAAGTTAAAGTTCTATGTGAAGTTTAATATTATATAGTATAAGGTTTTAACACAAGTCATCGTTAGTCTAACAGAGCATGACCTTGAAAGGGCCAAGGTTTAATCTTAAAGGAATTTACTTTGAATTTAAGTTACAAACCTCAAAAGAAAAATACATCAAAAGACTGCTATGACATATATACCCTGCTTTGTCTGACCATTTGTGTCATATCTCTATCAACAGTGTATAGAAGGGCAGAGGAAGGGAATGCAGGAGAGGGAGAGAGAGAGAGAGAAGAGAAAGATGGGAGGGAAGAAAGGGGGAAAATGGAAAGGAGGGACAGAAGGAACAATGAGAGAAAGAGAGGGAGGGACAGAGACAGAAAGGAGGAGAAAAGATGAAGATTATTATCTAATTCATCAGAAAAGTGACCTGTTTCATCTCTCAGTAGATGAGCAGGCAAGCTCATTCCCATAGTTTCTAGTGCTGCTCAGGGCCTTGGAGTCCATGCAGTAATATTACTGCAGCACAATTTCCCAGTTGTAGAGCAGTTGCTTCCAAATCTCCATTTTGGAAAAGAAAAGTCTTTTGTTTTATAGGGAAAAAAAATACATTGTAGGAGTTCACAAGTCTATTCTTCCCTCCATATATGTGGAATATGATCCTCTCAACCTAGATGAGGAATTTTAGCTGCTCTGATTCAAAAATATAAAATGAAAGACCCATACTACACTCTGGAGTTGGACAGACAGTAATCTGCCATTTTTGTGCTTTTGTCGACATAACATTGTCTAGCTCTAAAGTACACTCAGAAGTGAAATTTAGTTAAGCAAAATCTTCATTTGTTTTTGTTGTGATAATAATGTAATAAGCCAAATTTCCACAAGCCAGGCAAGAAAATGAATCTTAGAACTTATTCTATTCCATGTAGATATCACGTAAGTGGCTAGGTTGAATTTTTCACTTTGAGCTTATAACATAACCCTTGTAATTCTTCCTGGAGTACTTTTGTTCCAATGCATAGGCACACTGAGAACATTGACATTTCCTCACAGAAAAGATCATTTGCTCTGCCACTGAGTTCTGTTTCTCCATATCCCCAAAAGAAGGGGGAATGGAGACCCTGTAAACCTACTTATAATGTTTATCAGAGTGTATAGGAATGGATTTGTTGAGAGGTCACTGACTTTTCCATTCCTACTTGCCAGCCTGACTAAATCAACAAATTCCTCTCCTTTCCTTCAAACGCATTCCTCATGTTGCCTGGACTTTGAAAAGTCAGTGGATATTAATATGTTTGGCTCTATTTTTCTGGCAAAGTAGACTTTCTGAGCTCCACTCTGGAAGAAACCTTTTTTTCTTGCCTTCTGACAGTCTGTAAGTAAATTAAATCAATGCATACATTTTTTAAAAGTCAATGTTCAACTAATATTCTGAGATTCTGATTTTTAGAGCTGTAGTGGAAAACATATTAATTTCTCAATTCAAAAAAAGTAATTTTTTACATTTTAAGAAAACACTTTTAAATATAGTAAAAGCATAATTTCAGCTATGATACTTGAGCTTTCAGCTATATTATTTTAATAAGAAACTTTAAAGTTTAAGAATCTCACTGAAGTAGAAAACAAATTTTTATTGGGAATAAAAAGATTACAAGAATATAACAGAAGATATACATAGATTTTGTAAACATCAGTAATTATAAATAACACAAAAACAAATGTTCTCTAAATCACTAAAAAAATTGGTATCCATGCAATATTTTCAAAATTATTAACTTTTTTCCCTTCCCTTCCCAACTATAGTCCAATGTTACATTTACTTCTTTCCCTCAGTAGCTGTTAATATTTTCTATCTGTTTTCTAGGTTATTGATGTCCATCTCTTACGAACAGAAGCAACTACATCTTCAATCTGGTTGAGAATTAATAGGGCCTTACCTCCAAGCTGTGCAGAGAATGCAGGAAGTGTGAACAGTGTCTCAGGTCAAATTACTGCAGGCATTACTGCACTGGAACAGAAAATTACATGATGAAAAAAGGTAAAGCATGCAATTAACCATCCTTTAGAACTTTTAATCTAAAACCACTGTAAACCTTGTGCCAAAGAGGTCAGAGGTGGTGCTTTTTCCAAGGAGAAAGAAAAACAACCACCAAAGGAGAAAGAAATACAATGCTTGCTTTGCCTGCCTTCCCCACATTCTGAGGGGGTCTAGTAGTATTCTTTCTTTCCACTCTACGGTGTGTTTTCTTTCTCTAGATCAGTTGATCGATTTCATGACTTGGCTTGAAATTTTTTCTCCACTGTCAACACCCAGCTCCATTTTTGCTGTCTTCTCCTTAGCCTTCCATTTTTTTTTTAATTTATACCATGCTGTGCAATATATCTCAAAAAACACATTCCTCTTGTCTAACTGAAACTTCGTACCCTTTGACCAACATCTTGCCACTCCTCCCACCCTCTGCAGCCTCTGTAACCACCATTCTACTCTCTGCTTCTATGAGTTTTATTGTTTTAGATTCCACATGCATGTGAGGACATGCAGGATTCCTTTTTCTGTGCCTGGTTGTTTCACGTAGCATAATGTTCTCTAATTCCCTCTATGTTGTCACAGATGACAGAATTTCCTTCTTTTTTAAGGTTGAATAGTATTCCATTGTGTATACAGTATATGCCACATTTTTTTATCCATTCATCTGTTGATGGACACTTAGGTTGATTCCATCACTTGGCTATCGGGAATAGTGCTTCAATGAACATTCAAATGCAGACATCTCTTCAACAAATTGATTTTAAGTCTTCTGTATAAATAACTACAAGTGGGATTGCTGGATCAGATGGTAGTTCTATTTGTAGTTTTTTGAGGAACCTCCAGGCAATTTTCCGCAATGGTTGTACTCATTTACATTCCCACCAAAAGTGTACAAGTGTTCTTTTTTTCTCTACAACCTCACCAACATTTGTTATCTTTTGTCATTTTGATAATAATCATTTTGACAAGTATGAGATGATATCACATTTGTATTTCCCCAATGATTAATGATATTACCCATTTGTTAATTTGTTTTCTTGCTATTGTTTGAATACCTTACATATTTTGTATATTAACCCCTTACCAGATGTATGGCTTGCAAATATTTTCTCCCAATCTGTAAGTTGTCTCTTCACATTGTTAATTGTTTCCTTTGCTGTACAGAAGTTTTTTGTTTGATATAACCTCATTTATCTATTTTGGCTTTTGTTGCCTATGCTTTTAGGGTCAAATCCAAAAAATCATTGCCCAAATCATATATTTTCCTGTTATGTATTCATCTAGCAGTTTTACAGTTCATGATGTTACCTTTAAGTCTTTAACTCATTTTAAGTTGATTTTTATATATGGTGTGAGATAAGGTTCCAATTTTATTCGTCTGCTTGTGGATATCCAATTTTTTCAACATCATTTATTGAAGATACTATCCTTTCCCCATTGGGTATTCTTGACACATATATCAAAAATCAATTGACTTTACATGCATGGGTTCAATTCTGGGCTCACTAATCTCCACCATTAGTTAATGCATCTTTTTTTTTTTAGCCAGTCCATGCTGTTTAATTATTATAGCTTTGTAGTGCAGTTTAAAATCAAATAATATGATGCCTCTAGCTTTGTTCTTTTTGTCCATGACTGCCTTCCTTGGCTGTTTGGAGTTTTTTATAGTACCATATGAATTTGAGGATTGTCTTTTCTATGTCTATGAAAAATGACATTGGAATTTTCATAGAAATAGCATTGAATCTGTAGATCACTTTGGGTAGTATGGACATTTTAACAATATTACTTCTTCTAATCTATGAATGTGTTGATATCTTTCCGGTTATCTCTATCTTCAATTTCTGTCATCAGCATTTTATAGTTTTCAGTGTACAGGTCTTTTACCTCCTTCGTTAAATTTATTCCTAAGTGTTGTTTTTTAAGTTATTGTAAATGGGATTGTTTTCTTGATGTCTTTTTTAGATAGTTTGTTAGTATACAGAAATGTTACAGATTATTTTTTATTGATTTTGTACCCTGCAACTTTACTGTATTCATTTATTAGTTCTAACAGGTTTTTGGTGGAGCCTTTAGGATTTTCCAACTATAAGATTATGTTATCAGCAAACCACAATAATTTCACTTTTTTGTTTCCTCTTTGGATGCCTTTCTTTCTTTCTCTTGCCTAATTGCTCCTGCAAGGTCTTTCAGTGCTATGTTGAATGGAAGTGCCAAAAGTTGGCATCTTTGTCTTGTTCCTGATCTTAGAGGAAAAGCTTTCAATGTTTTGTCATTGAGTATAACGTTAGCTATGGGCTCGTCAAATATGGCCTTTATTGTATTGAGGTAAGTACCTTCTATTCCTAATTTGTTGAGAGTTTTTATCATAAAAGGATGTTGAATTTTGTTAAATGCTTTTGCTGCATGTGATGAGATGATCGTATGTTTTTTATATTTTTTGTCCTTCATTCTGTTAATGTGATGCATCACATTTGTTGATTTGCATGTGTTGAACCATGCTTGGATCCCCAGAATAAATCTATCTTGATCATGGTGAATGATCCTTTTTAATGTGCTGTTAAATTTGGTTTGCTCACTGTTCATTAGCTTATAATTTTCTTTTCTTGTAATGATTTTGTCTGGCTTTGGTATCAGGGTAGTTCTGGCTTTATAAAATGAATTTGGAAATATATTTACTCTTTAATTTTTTGGAGGGGTTTGAGAAAAATTGGTATTAGTTCTTCTTTAAATGTTTGGTAAAATTCACCCATGAAGCCATCAGGTCCTGGGCTTTTCTTTGATTGGAGCCTTTTTAATACTAATTCCATCTTCTTGCTCACTACTGGTCTGTTCATATTTTCTATTTCTTCATGATTCAGTCTTGTTAAGTTGTATGTGTCCAAGAATTTATCGGTTTTTTCTAGGTTATCCAGTTCCTTGGCATGTAATTGTTCATAGTGCTCTCTTATGATCCTTTGCATTTCTGTGGTAACAGTTGTAACATTTCCTCTTTGATTTATGATTTTATTATTTATGTCTTCTCTCTTTTTTCTTAGTCTAGCTAAGGGTTTGCCAATTTTGTTTATCTTTCTATAAAACCAACTCTTAGTTTTATTGATTTTTCTATTTTTTCTAATCTTTATTTCAGCTCCGATTTTTGTTATTTCCTTTCTTCTGCTAACTTTGAGCTTAGTTTATTCTTTTTCTAGTTGCTTGAAGTGTAACTTAAGGTTGTTTGAGATCTTTCTTCTTTTTTGATATAATCATTTATTGCCGTAAATGTCCCTCTTAGAATTCTCTTGCTGCATCCCATAAGTTTTGATATGTTGTGTCTCCATGTCCCTTTGTCTCAAGACATTTTTTGATTTCCCCTTTGATTTCTTCTTTGACCTATTGTCAAAGAAGCATGTTGTTCAGGAGCATGTAGTCCAATTTCCACAGATTTGTGAATTTTCCAAGATTTCTCCTGTTATTTATTTCTAATTTCATGCCATTGTGATTGGAAAAGATACTTGGTCTGATTTCAATCCTCTTAAATTTGTTAAGACTTGTTTTGCAGCCTACGTAGGATCTCGCCTGAAGAAAGTGTCATGTGCTCTTGAAAAGAATGTGTATGCTGTTGCTGTTGGAACGAATGTTCTTTATATGCCTATTAGGTCCATGGTCTACAGTGTAATTCAAGTCCAGTGTTTTCTTATTAATTTTTTGTCTAGATGATCTGTTGCTGAAAGTAGGGTATTAAAGTTCCCTACTATTATTGTATTGCAATCTACCTCTCTCTTTAGATCCATTAATATTTGCTTTATATATTTAGGTGCTCTGTGTTGGGTGTATATACATTGACAATTGTTATGTCCTCTTGATGAATTAATCTCTTTATCATTATATGATGTTCTTTGTCGCTTTTTACAGTTTTTGACTTGAATTCTATTTGGTCTGATATAAGTATAGCTATCCCTACTCTCTTTTGGTTTCCCATCCTTTCACTTTCAATCCATGTGTGTCCATAGAAGTGATGTGAGCATGTAGTTGAGACCTTCACCTTTCTAAGTCCCAATCTTATGTTGATATCACTTTCTGATTTTCCAAACTAGACTAGGTACCCCATTCAGTGTTGCCAAGGCCTTTATCCCACTTTCTTTCAATTGCCTGCCTGTGGTATTTTTGAGAACTGAGATATTGGCTGGCATGAGGGCAGGGGCAGGGAAGGGGTGCTTAATATAGCCACTGAGTAAATGAATAAATCACAATTTTACCTCCCCGTTTCTCCCATTCTTTTCTTATTATCCATTCTTTGTCATCCCCAACTACCTTAATGATTGGAAAGAGAAGAGAGTTGTAGAATAGAAACACTATATTTGGTTTTAGAAACCCCAGAAGTCCTAACTCTACTCCTGTACTATTTATGCTTGCTACCTGGGATTCAGTTTCTCCTTCATCATCTGTCAGATTTATTGTGGAGGTAAAAACATATAATATATTCAAAAAAAGCTTATAAACTGCAAAGTATCATCCAAATGTAAAGTACCATTAACAGTGTGGTACTTTTCCATAACCATTAGTTAGATATAACACCTGCTATGTTTGGATAAAAGTGATACCAAAATCTTTTGTGGCTGTGACATTCATCCTATTGAACGTATTAGTCAAGAACATAGAAATAGATGAAACATAATATGAGTTGGTGCCACAAATATCTGGATATATGAATCCAATTCAAGAATCAGGAATGTGGCTTGCTCCCACTGGGCCCAACACCATGTTCCTCTGCCCCGTACTCAAAGTTTTCTGGATTCAAAATCTACCCATTATTCAACTTTATCCTTTTATTTCTCTCTAAATAAACACACCATCCTCTCTGGCCCATACACATTGTGCCTGCGTCCCACCACATGGACTGCCCTTCCCTTTATCCAATATCATTAATCCCAAGTACACATTTTCCTTTGTGATAAGCTTCTTCCATTAGGAGAGTCCATTCACTGCAAAGAGTATATTCATATATTTATTCATTCATCTCATAAGCATTTACTGGCCTCCTACTATGTGTCAAGCACTGCTCTGGATGTTATAGGGAATACCAAAATGAATGAGTCCTGTTCCTTTCTCATAGGAACTTAAATTCAATGAAGGGAGAGACAGACTAAACAAATAACTATTATTTGATGTTGGAAAAAAAAAATCTAGCTGGATGTGGTGGCTCATGCCTGTAATCCTAGCACTTTGGGAGGCTGAGGCAGGAGGATTGCTTGAGGCCAGGATTTCAAGACCAGCCTGAGCAAGAGCGAGACCCCATCTCTACAAAATATACCAGAATCACACAGGCATGGTAACACGTCCCTGTAGTCCCAGTTACTTGGGAGGTTGAGGCAGAAGGATCTCTTAGGCCCAGTAGTTTGAGGTTGCAAGTGAGCTAGGATGATGTCACTGCACTCTAACCTGGGAGACAGAGCAAGACCCTGTCTCAAAGAAAAAAAAAAGTATCTCAAGAGATTCAACCAATACATTATGACAACGTAAGAGAAGGAGTGATAGTTTCTACTCAGGGCAAGGAAGAAGGCTTTACAGAGCAGGTTAATTTGAGCTAGGCTTTGAAGAGGAATTAAGAGAGATTAAGTTCTTCTATGCAAAGGAAAACTACAAGCAAAGGAACAGGGCCCATTTGGAGAACTACAAATGGCTTAGCATGCAGTGTGGAAGGATGCAGGAAGACTTTAACCTGACAAAATTAAATTGAAATCAAACAGAAGTTTCTCACAGCCATGAGATATACACAACTATTTTACTAAAATGGTAAACACAGCCTTAAAGTAAACTGAAGGAGTAGTAAAATGTTGCTGAACATTGATTCATTCAATACATATTTATGGAGCAACTGTAATTGGGACTGTGCTGGGAGCTGGAAATAGAGCAGGAAGCAGGGAAGAGGCTCTGATAAAGAGACTGACTGATTGATAAACAGGTAATTACAACACAGTGTGGCAGTGGTACATAGAGGGTGCTAGCCCAGTGGGAAGTCGGTAAGGGAGGGGAGGAGCAGCCCAGAAACTATGCTCCATGAAAAAAAACTGGTGTGTCTTATTCATCTATCTCTAGTGATAGGAAAGGACCTAATTCATTGTAGATATGAGATAAATAAATCAATTAAATGAATGATGAATGACTATAACATGAATTCTACCTATCTCAAACCATAAGAATGAATAGAAATAGCCACATGAGATATTACACGAAGGTAGCCTATTTAAAATTTTCAGAAATATACATGAGTGATTTTTTTTCAGTCCAAATTCATTAATTTTCCATTTACCCACACCAATTTACTCTTATAATTTGCTGACCCTCCATTGTTGCCAGTAGGGCCAATCCAATAATGCTTTTTCTTCTGTAAGATACAGGTGCGAGCCCTGAACTTGATATAAAGTACTCAGTAAGAACATATTAGATGAATGAGTGGGGGGACGGATGGATGAATGGAGGAGTGAAGGAGTGTGTAAGTGAATGAGTCATTCACATGCATGAAGCACGGCCATATTGAAGTACCTTTATATAATGTTACCTCACTTCATGTATTCTTCTGGTCCATTGAGGTGACCAGGAAAATATAGTCAACAAAATTTCAACTTCATTTTAAACAAAGGTATATAAATGTTAATGACATAGACCCTTGTCCAAGAATTACTGCTCTTATTAAAAGAAAAGGTCAAAAATGCAAATTACACAATTAAAATACAACCAAATATATCACATAATAGTACCATAAATGAAGAGGATTAAATAATTCAAGCACCATTAGAAAAGAACATGCCATTAAAAATTAAGTATCAAAACCATGTGAAGGATTTGTTTCCTTTGAACATATGCTTTTTTGTTGCAAAAAAAAAAATCCACATATTCTCAAAGATATTAGTCTTATCCACATAGTTCAACACTCCAAATACATAATTTAACTGTTATCAATATAAGGCATCTGTTTTCCACATATGTCAATTTTTTGAAAGTTCTCCAAATATCAGGTTTTAGTGGTATCTAAGCTTGCCACATGTTCAAGACTTAGGCTGGCAGTCAATGAATTTGCATGACATTCAACTAGACCTTTAAAAGATTGTGGATTTCAATGGTAATAATTATATTAATAATAATATATAACATGTATTCATAGCTAATATGCTTTAGTCGAGGCTAACCACACAGCAAACGTTATTTCTAAAATTCACAACCTGCAATACTGTCACGGTTGTCACCAAATATAGTTCCTCAGAACTTCAAGTTAATCTCAGCCCATATATACTAATAACCAGAGTGTAAACTGGTAACCTCTCTTGAGGACACTATATTCTATGTTCCAAAAGTCTCCAAACCCACATTCCCTTTAATCTAGAAATTATAAAAATCGGAACTTAACCTAAGAAAATAAGGGTAAGTTTAAAGTTTTCCTGAAAGGAAAATTATCCTAGAGTTTTCAGAATAGCAAAATATTGAAAAAAATCTTATATGTCCAACAAAGCTATGAAAAATTATGTCATATAAAAACATTTATGGATGTTACTATCATAGTCACAGTATATAATTAAGTAGAAAAAGCATGTTACGAAACAGCATGTTGAATGATCCTAATGTATGTTTGTGTGTACACATGTACACAGAGGACTTGGAAGTACATGCCCCAAGGTATTAATCATGGTTATCTCTAGGTTGTAGGATAATAAATGACTCTTAATTCTTCCTTTTCATCTATTTGTATTTTCTATTTTACTTTTTCACAGTAAGCATCATTTTTACAACTAAAAAAAAGGTTATTTTGGTTTTTTAAATTATAGTTTTAGCTTTTAAAAAATTTATTCATACCTTAAAACGGGACACCCACGATTTAGGTCTGCTGCCATCAGGTGGTGGGATGCTTTACCCATCTTGTCTGAATAAGGAGACCCTAGCCAGGCATGAGGGTGCCCCCGTAGTCCCAGCTACTCAGGAGGCTGAGATAAGAAGAGGTAGGAGGATCATTTGAGCTCAGGAATTCAAGACTAGCCTGGGCAACATAGTGAGAGCTCATCTCTTAAAAAAAAAAGAAAAAAGACCAAGGGCTTCCTGCCTGCATATTGTATATCTCTGCAAATCCACCATGTGTGTTAAAAAAAAAGAGCTCAAAATATTCATATCTTGAAAAATTATAATATTCCTTCCATTCTTTCTATTTTTCTTGGTCCCCTCCCTCTTACATTTGTAATCATTTGAAGAGAGTTAGGCTAGCTGAACTCTGAAATCTGCCAGTGCTCCAAAGCCTCACATACACACACTCTTTATCTCTCTCTCTCTCTCTCTCTCTGTTTACAAACAGGATTTTTCCCAAACATTAGTTAATAAAATCATTTCTAACTAAATATTTAAGCTCAATTTACAATATCTAACTATCAATTTCCAAAGTAATATTTTGCCACCTTAAAAAAAATCCAATATTTTCTAATATTTAAGTTGTATCTTTCTTATTTGTCTATAACTGTCATCTCCCACTCAAAAGAAACAGATGATGCCCCAATATACCCACATATAAATCCATTTTAGGAGCAAACTTTTCAAGTAACAAAACTATCATAAATGTTCATTCCACCCTCTTTGTTAGTTTAGAAGGTTGTTTTTCCCAGAAAATGAAGAATATTAGAAGTTCAGGAAAGACCAGGACAGTGTTACCATACATCATAGACTTTTAAATAGAGTTCAACTTCCAAATATTTCTATTTTGAACCTTTTAATTTGTTGTTTCCTTAGATATATAACTAAGATCTCTCCAAAACAATACCACAATGAGAGAGGCATCTTTGATCTGTTTGCAGATAGAACAATCAACCTCACTGTTAAGATCTCAATTTTTTTGTTTTTTAGTCAGACCATTTATTTGCCTAAGGCTGAAATGAAAATTATAGCCACATGAAGTTTCAATCTATAAAAATACTGAAATAACAGAAATGGAGGGAAAACCATAGGTATATGTTTATAGGAATTCCATCTAGCATAGTGGTAAAGAATGTGGCCTCTGGGTCAGACAGAACTAGGTTCATAATCCTTAACTGACCAATATCTAGCATTGTCAAGTTAGGCTATATACTTAACCCCTGAAAAGCCTTCGTATCCAAGTTAAAAAGGGTTATAAATTGACCTACGCTACAGGGTCACCATGAGGATTAAATGAGATAGTCTAAGTAAAACACTTGGCAGAGTGCCTGGCGCATAGGCAGCATTCCGCAAATGCAGGTCACCATCCTTTCTAAGAAGACATCGCCATCTGTTGTGCAGGCTGGTTCTTATGAATATACTGGATATAGTTGGAAGACATGGAAAAGACGGCAATTCCAATGACTTGCGTAATATATTCGGTGGTGAAATAATGTGCTATTCTGCCCTCTCTGTACCAAAGTCTGACCTTGAAAATGTTTTCCAGCCCCCAGCGAAAGTCACAGGAGCTCAGGTCCACAGCAACAAAAGGAATGTGGCTCTTAAAAGCTTAGGACAGACCACAGATATGGGGCAGTTAACTTATCAAGAGGAAACGGGCTCTGGTTTTCTTTGCAGGCCTCAGATTCAGGAGCTATGAAGTTGAGTCACCAGCTTGCTATCTGACCCCAGGCCGGCCACTTAACCTCTCTCCGACCCCATTTCCTTACTGAAAATCAACTCTCTGCTCATGTTCCATTCAAGTCATTATCTCTCCCCACAAAAATTCGTAGTGAGTAAAGAAGGTATCCTGTAGATTTTGAAAATTAATGATTTGGTGTGTTGAGTTTACAAAATAGAACTGTAAAAGGTTTGGAAATGAGTAAGTCCAGCTATGCTTTTTGGTGTTTTGGTATTATTTTAAGAGCTCTCTTCCTGGAATAAAATCACCAACCCAGACAATAAGCTTTGTCTGACACTGTGACCCTAGTTCCTGATGAGGCTTTCTTGTGTTGGTATTTCTGGGAGTGACAGAATGGAAGAGAACAGGAGCTCCTTTGTCAGGAGGTAGTCAAGAGGGAAATAAATTTTAGTTATTTAAAGAGAGTTTAGGACAAGCAAGGCAGCGTCATTTGTTAGAGAACCAAACCAGGAGCTTGGAGTATTAGGTTTTACACTCAGCCACTGTCTCTCTGCTTGAACTAATGAACCGTTCCAACTACCCACTTGCGCAACGTAACTACACACACACCCCTCGAAATACTCAGGCAGACAAACTTCTCATGGTCCTGGGATCTACTGTGGACACCTTGAATGAGAGGTGTACTGTGAGCGTCCTCATTCACACAATGCGTCACTCAGTGAATGCTGATGCCAGCAGTGGTCATGAGGAAACGAAGGGGCTAAAGCGTCAAGTCCAAAAGCCCCTGAAGTTTTTCCTGTCGGATTTTTAAAACTTTAACCATGTTCAATTCAAAAACTTTATGAAATATTCTACAGTCCACACCTTTCCCTGTCTTCTTGCTGACTTGAAGTCACCCACATCACCATTAATTGATTCTCTGGTCTATAATAATTTTTCTATTTCCTCACTTGCAATCAGAAGCAGCCCTTCCTGCTTCTAATTTGGTCCTTTTAAGCTACTGAGAAATCAAATTAGCAAGGTGTATCAGTTAGGGTTAGGTTCAGCTGTGAGTAACAGGAACCCAACTGCAGCAGCTTAAACACAAAGGTGTATTGGCTCGTGGAAAGGAAATGTAGAGGTAAGCAATCCGGATAAGAGGACAACACGGGGCTACTGGGGCCCTTATGTCTGTGCTCTGCTATGTGACTGTGACTTTTTCGTAGCCTGAGAAGCCTACTGGAGCTCTAACCACCACAACCACGTTCCAAGCAGTAGAAACAAGGAAGGGAAGAATAACAAAAGCAAACTCTGTTCTTTTTACACCACTGTGGGGAGGAGGCTCTGCGGCTAGCAAGTGCACCAGAGCAGGTTTTGGGAACTGAAAGAAGAGGCTGGTAGGTGAGACATACCCCTTATTGCCGGGAGGGCGCCACGTGCAGCAAGACCATGGCGGGTGCTTACATATGGCTTCGAACAGTAGTGGCAACATGCCAAGCGGAAGCGCGATCATGTGGGTTCACACAGGAGATAACACCTTGGTTACATAAGTGTGCCAACTCATGCCTTACCGGAAGGCAGGCTTGCTGGAGGGCTGGGCTGGACAAAACACTCTGGCAGTCATCTTAGTTTGGCCTACGAAACTTACTGCCTATACAAATGAATTTTCCCTTACACCACTGTCCTAGAAGAACTACCAACATCTCATGAGCCAAAACTGAGCCACATGACCACACCTGCTAAAATGGAAGCTGGGAAATATAATGTCACTCTGTAGCTGATGAATACATTGTCACCCCAAATAAAATTTGACTTGCATGTCTAAAAGGAAAGGAAGAATGGATATTGGATAGCCAGTGGTTCTCAAAGCATGATTCTCCAGACCAGCATCACCTGAGAGATTGTTAGACATGCAAATTTCCAAGCCCCACCCACACATAAAATTTGATAATCATGTGATAGATAATAGCGGACCCTGCCCCACCAGATTGTTTGAATTTTGTACAATATTAGAGTTAATGGACTCTGTATGAACACATGCAGTGTATGGTGTGAAATTTTGGCTCACTAGCTTTAGCACATGTATTCCAGAGACTTGAAAGACTTCCCTTTTTTTTTTTTAATTATTTCCTGTTCTCAAGATGTAGAGATTGCTGGAAATCTCAACTGATAAACAGGAAAGTTTCTGATTTATCAGGAATACAGCATTAAAAGTAGCATATTACCACTGTGTGACAGTGCTAGGTGACATCTGGAACACAGGCAAGATCTCATCCTCTCCCTATAAATTCTAAGGCTGTATTTTGCAATCTCTTAAAATGCATCCCTTCTTTTAAAAACATAAAGGTCATATACCTTCCTTGGATGTTATATGAAATAATTACATTAAATATTGAGATTTGAAATGTCAGGCAATAATAATTTTAGAATATAACTTTTCAAAATATACACTCACACAAGCCACACCACCACCACCACCTGCTTTGAGAATCACTATTCAAAGGCAGAAGCTATAACAAGCAAGGGATAGACACAGAATGGTGGTAGATGGTTTCACAAGAGGCTTAGGAAGACTAAGAAGATGAATGATCTGATGTCTCTGCATCCACGTCTGGCTATTCGGCCTGCCAATTCTTCGGTCACCAAATTGGAGGGGTAAACCGAAAATCTGATCCAAATTAATTCGTGTTTTATTGATTCAGCCTGACTAAAACAGACATTAAGGCTAATGAGTCACCATTAAATAGATAACACATTTAAACCAAATGCAAGAAGACAGCTTATTTACTGGAGAAGAGAGTTGCGGAATGCATATTTAGAGCTTCCAGTTACATACAGTCAGCTCCTTGCACTTCAAGGATCCTATAACTTTGTTGAATGAATAAGTAGACTTGACATACCAGTGGGCAGAAACCAGGAGATGGTCAAAAGGAGGGAACATCAAATGCTTTGGTGCTTCCCAATCTGCAGATAGAAGATCCCAGGGAAGATATTATTGCAAATGTCTTCAACTCCTTATGTGCAATGAGCACTCTGCTGTACATTAAATAAAGTACAATCACTATCATGACAGGGTATTAAGGGATGCCAGAAAATACCTGAGTCCATAATGCTACCACAAGGGAATCTCACAAAACAAAATCTTCCCGATCTCCCAGGAAAACGTTCAGAACCTGGTAGAAAGGGGATGGCTTCAGGCTTCTTGTTCTGTGGAGCATTTTACACACACAGCACTTTCCAAAGGTTTCTACCAAAGTAGCCTTTAAAACAGAGAAGAGAGATTGCCAGCCCCTGGAAGGTTTGCTAGCATATCCCAAAGCAGTGGCTGACATCAGACTTTGAATTTCTTTGAAGTTTTCACTTAAACATGCATTCAAATTGTATTTTACCCCATAGAAAATGTTTCTTTTCATTTTCTAATTTTCACCATTAAAACGTGATTGCCATGTCCTCCATCTTCTTATATCCTTCATATCTCCTAGTATCCTGAGAGTACACATAGCCCAATTTAAAAACTGAAAATCTGACCTACAAAGAACCCAGAGGGTTACTGTGCTTAACCTTGTTTGAATGTTTTCATGTGCCACTTAGATAATTTTTAATGGGGTTAAAAAACACTCAGCCCTTGGGTATTTCTAAATTACATTCTGCCAACACTCTTAGCTGGACCCTCCGCTCCTCACTTCAGGAGCTGAGGATGAAAATAAGTGAGATCTTAACCTGTTAGATGACAGTTTTCGCCAACACAAAGGAAACGAAGGAAAAGGGATTTATGGAATAGCTTCCCTGAAAGATTACCGACATAGAATCAGAACTGTCTCAAATACAAGTAATGTAGAAACTCCTCTTAAAGGAAAATTATCCTATACTTTTAACAAAAAGTACAGACCCCTCCCACTTTTGATTTAAAGGGCTTTTATCATAATGCTACTAAATGTAAATAATAAAAACATAAAAGTTGATGTTGACTATTTCTGCTGATGTTCATATACAACTACACAACCAAAACAAATGTGCATATTAGATAAAATTTACATTCTAGACAACCAAACCAACAACTTGTGATTAACAGCTTTAAAATAATATGACCAATGATGTTGTTATACTGGAAATAAATCTCTCAGTGTGATAAGATTCTGTTTATCATAGCTGATTTCTAGAGTAAACATAGATGCACACTTGAACGTGAAATTATAGGATGTTACTCAGTTATAAAGGAGTTATCAAGATGACCAAGATGCTTAAAAATTTTTTAATTATCATTAAAGTGAATTTAACATTTTTAAACTAGCATAGAAAATACAGGCTTCAAAGAATAAATTCATGGACTAGCACTTCCCTGCCCCACTTTTAGATGCATTGATCTAGTGAAGAATAAAGAAATACAAATGTGATGAAAGTTCTTATCATGCTGTATTGTGCTGTTTATTTGCTTGTCTCCACCACTAAACAGAATATTCCATAAAGAAATGAAAAACCTGGTTCATCATTGTATTCCTAGGTCCTGTGTAGTGCCTGGCATGTAGCAGGGCCTAAAAAGTTTATTTATCAAGTGAATGACATTCATTCAAATTCTATGAAAGGGTTACAATCTAGGTGCTAATTTAAAGAGTAAGGAAAAGCTACTCTAAAAGTCAAAGGAAGATGTGCAATGATCAAAAATTTGGGAATTATCAATACAGACTTCTCACTTGTCCAGGAGGACAACCTGTTGCTAGATGATGACAGCAGCTATGAGTATGCAGGAAAGGTCTGGGGAATGACTGGAGTTAATCGTGTTGTCAGAAGAACTGGAGAAAATCATGGTCCTGAAGACTGAGACTACCAGTTACTTGGATTGGTTTATCTTTTATTTTCTTAAAAAGCTCTTTCTGAACCCAAGGAGATCTATTAAACTTTAAAGGAAGATGAACTAGTCATTTAAATTTATCATTAAGGTATGAATAATAGCATAATTATGAAATACGATGATCACACAGGACTTATGATACTAATTTCATTTCCTTGCCAACTGAAGAGTAGCTGAGAAAGGCATTAATTCACCAGGATGGCCAAAACTATTTTTTTCTTTTTTTGCCAGAATTTCTTGAACATGGAAATAATCCTATATTTTTCTAGGCATGCATTATAAAAATAAGTGAATAAACTCTCTCCTTTTAAGGAAGGTAAAAGATAAGTTTTTGTGTGTACAAAAAAAATTAGTATTCAATGTATATTTTGCTATCTTTTCCCCATCTCCTAAAAGATAAATAGTAATACATTCTCCACGCAAAAATCTAACAACTGACAGCACGGCTCTTTTTATCTGTCCTCAGGGCCAGATGTGACAAGAGAGACTGATCGTATGGTCTGCTAAGAAAGGAGGAAATTACATAAAAATACTTTCCTTCTCTATGTAATTCAAGATACAAAGGAGAATTTGTTTTAACTAGAAGCTTTTCATATTGAGAGTTTATGATGTAAATATTACTGTATTTCATGTTACACCTTTCTCAAATTCCCCTTTTCTTTTCATAAAATGTGACCTAATTACAGTGGTACATGCCTTAAGTGGAAACTCAGAGATCTAGGCTGAGGTGTCTGAGCCATAATTTTCTCGTTGGGTTGCTACTTGATTGATCAATCAAAAATTGTTTGGAGTACTTACTGTGTGACTAACATGTTCTTATCTATATTTTCTCTGATTATGAAATCTTTATTTTTAATTTAACATTTCAATAGAGTATGACCTGTAAATTCCCTCCTGTCCTCGGAGGAATAATGTAGAGGATGAATGGATGGATGGATGGATCGATGGGCGGATGGATGTAAGAATGGATCCAGGAATGGATGGATGGACAGACAGATGAATGAGTGGATGGCTAAACAGAGAGAAAAACAAAATGCTGTTAGCATATAAAGCAATAAAGAATACAGAACAACATATAAAAAAATAAAAAAGTGTACAATACGGACAGCTTTTAGTGTAGCAGGAATTCAGGAGAGTTCAATAATAGATGAGATTGACAAGAAAGTGTTTGCTTTTGAGTCTCACACACTCCAAAAGACTCCAAAACCACATCAATCATCTAGATTTTTCTTCCCTATGTCAAGGTTATTGCTGGAGAAAAATCACACAGTCTCTGCCTGCCCTCCCCATCAGTGAGTCATCAGACTTTTTACCACTTTGTTCCAGCCCTCTGCCCTTCCTCCTCACTCTCAGAAGACAGCATCTCCTATTTCACAGAGAAATGTGTAGAAATCAGATATGAATTTCATCGATCTCTTTGTTGTCAAATCCAATGAATGTGTTGTGATCCTTGACTTTCTTGACCTCTCTGAGGCATCCAGCACTGCTCACTACTTCTTCCCTGTTGAAATACTCTCTTAGCACCCACAACACTCCTTGCTCCTGAGTTCTCCCTCACCTATCTGGCCCTTCCTTCTCAGATCCTTTCATAGGTTCTTCTTCCTCAATTTATATTTGCTGTTTATGTTAGTCAGCAATTCCTACAAGAATGGCTGCCTAACAAACAATCCCAAAACTCGGAGCTTACAACAACAAGCATTTATTTTCATGCTTTTCAAGTCAGCAGGTGAACTGTAGTTCAGCCAAACCAGAGTGGGCTCAGCTTCACACCTGCTGTGTGTCACAGCAGGTCACCAGATCATCAGAGGGAAACTCCAACCAAGCACACTTCAAGCCTCTGCTCACACTATGTCTGCTAAGATTCCATTAGACAAAGTAAGTCATATAGACCAGGCTAATGTCAAGGTGTAGCTGTGCACCTCATCCATTGTGAAGCCATGCAAAGATGTGGATGTATAATTCAATTACCAAAAAGTAAAGGGTTTGGTATAATAATTCAATTTTGTTTTCCAAGGTTCTTTCCTCAGCCCTTCCCCCACTTACTGCTTCCTGATTTTTTATCCATATCTACTCTATTAATGATTCCCAAATTTATGTAGCTTCCACCAGATTGCTCTGCTGATCTCCGAACCTGTGGAACCACTTGTCAAATCTCAAACATCTAGTTGGAAGTCCAATAGACATCTGAAATGCAAGATAAAATCAAAATGTAGGAAACTACATATCTTATCTCTCCTTATCTATGGACAAGAAGCCCAAACTTGTGTTTCTTATCCAATTAATATTTAGTGAGGGGTTATTATGTGTCAAGCACTATTCTGGGGATAGGAAATAGAGCAGTGAAAAAAATGTCGCTACCCTACTAATCTTTACATTGTACCAACTATTATAATAAGTGTTCTTAAGCTCTCTCTTTCTCTCTCTCTCTCTCTCTCTCTCTCTGTCTCTCTCTCTCTCTCTCTCTCTCTCTCTTTCTGGCATCCTGTGTTTAAGGAATTACCATCTATTTCCAGGAATGGTTTGAATAACTTCTTCTTGGAAACCCTCATGTAATTTATATTTTACATGCTTGTTAAATAAATCTAAATTTCTATGTATTTTTCCGGGTTACACAGTCATTACCATATCACTACAAATAATATAAATAATATAGAAAAAGGTTTATTGTAGGTTTAGACCATATGCAATCATGGGAGCAGTATATGCAGGCTGATGGAAGGGTCTATACAGGCTGCGGTCTCTGTGACTAGGGATGATCCACTATAGTCAACACATTACAGTTCAGCCAGACTGGCAGCTGGGAGGGAAAGCTGAACATGGATGAGAACAAGGACAAACCAGAAACCCTGAGGATGAGCTGGGATCTCTGTCTGTCACTCACCCTCCCAGCCCTGATGCCCCACGTGACCTGCCGGTGCCCTTCCCCAGGGAGCTGCACATCTACTTGCCTTAGCACCTGGGGAAGCTGACAGGGGATATCTGGCGAGAGCTGCAGAGCCACAGGACTGGGAGCTGCCCTCCACCCACCAGGCGGACCAGCAGACTGCCACAGTGAGTGCGAGCTGCCACAGTGCCTGGGGCCCACCTCTGGCCTCCGGAATGGAATAGAGCTGCAAAGTCACTTTGGCTTTCCAAATCTTGGGCAAAATGTTGTGCCCAACGTTAGCCCAAAACCATACAGAGAAAAGGATTCTGGGAAACGTAGTTACAGAGTAGCCAAGTTGACACAGTACAAAGCCATCATCAAGTTCATTAAAAATATGTACATATCAATGAGATATGACTTAAATGAGCCCCAAAGGTTGTATAGATAATAGATAACGGGATAATCTTAGATCTGAGCAGATTCACCCAACAGACAAAAATAAGGATAACAATTTTTCATAGTCGACAGTGTGTCCTAGCTTCAGAGGTTTCTCTTTTAGAAAAGCGTGATTAATTATGCACCCGTCTGCTAGGGACCTTACAAAGATCTTATGGAACCGGATGAAATGATGCTGGTAAATCAATAAATAAATCCCAAGTGTTATTATTTTTAATCAGTATTGTTTGGAGGAAAGATATTACATAGAGACAAGAGAATCCATTCTGTACATGTACAATAACTTCACGCCACACAGGAGCAATTTAAAATGTACTCTACAGATCTAAAAAAAAAAAATGAATGCACCAACCTATGACTAGCTTACATGCAGGTAATAATTTACTCTCCTGGAAGCATCTGGCTCTCCACTTCTACTACAGTTTTCACACACTCCGAACAGGGTGCCAATCACTTGACTATCTGGGTACAATTGACATAATTTAAAACAGATGTCACATCTCAACAATGGAAAGAAGGTGCTGTCTGCAGAACTGAAGGGTGCGGGCAGTGCGGCTGCTGGCAGGCCCTGGGCAGAGCACACAGGCGTGACCCCGGCCAGGCGAGTTTTCAAGCAGAAATAGTTGACCTGCGGTACACACCAAATATTCACTTTCTTTACCCTTTTCCCCTTCTGCCCTCTCTCCCATCATCTGCTCATCATTCTCCCCTGTTCCAAGGAAAGAAGCCAATAAACTAATTCACACTAAGGTGTAAAAACCTGATAAGACAGCTTCGGGGTACTAACAAGGCCATAAGCCAAGGAAAAACATCCTAGCAATGGGATTTCAGGGAATCTTGAGCCAATAAGGGAGGAAATAACCTCATCCAAGTTCCCTACGATTAATCCATTTGCTCGTTTAGAGCTCGCCTTATCTTCTGTCTACCACAGAGGACTCACAGACGGAGAGGATGACGACTGTTCCTCCTTGGTGCCAGGGCTTCACTGCGGACTCCAGATGCAGGCGAAACTTCAGCCCACGACTTATGCTTGTTTCTTACGAACAATTGAGGTGTTCTAAGTACTAACAGGCCAACACTGTGTCCTCCGGTACACTGTTTTTTCTACTGACTGAAACTCCTGAGCAGAATGCTCGAAACAGCTTTCTCAATGTCTCTTCCTCTCTCCCACTCCGGAAATCTCTCTCCAAAACTAAATGATAGAGTAGAAAATAGATAGATAAAAACTGATCATAAAGGGGAAATATGAATTTTCAAACAAGAGAACAAAAGGAAATGAAATACAAAGTAGCCTGGAAAGATTTCTTTTGCTAATACCAGAAAGGCTTTCAAACCCATGCTCTGGATTACACACAGAGCAGAATTGTACCTCTAGTCCTCAAGCTTCCTAAAGATGCGTCCACCCAGCTGAGGGCACCCCTCCTACCCTGTTGTCTGCCCGCCCCCACTGCACCAACCTTCCTCATCCCTAGTCCCTGAGCAGCTCAGATCCATTTTAATGCCAAGAGAGCATTGCAAGGGGACCCCAGTTTACTGGATCCACAGGCAAAAATAAAGCTGTGAAATTGTTTGCAAGAGCTTAAAATAACTAGTCTGGCAAAGCTAAGCTACACTTTGGGAGGGACAGCAGAGCTGCGGAAGAGGGAATTCTAACCATCCAGCTGCCCATAAATGACCTCCCTGCTTTGCCCAGCGGTGCACTTCCTTCCTATGAGAACATCTTCCCCAAGGCAGTGACAGTCATTCAGCTTTTTATCTTTCACCCACCTATCATCTTTTTAAATGTCTAGCTGAATAGTAAAAAACCCATGGCAATGAGAGAAACGCTTTTAATGTAATTTAATATGACTTCAGAAACCACAGCCAGGAGACAAATACATCAGTGGATGCGGGTTCCTTTTAGAATGACCAAAATTTACTCATCATGAAATCTTATGTTGTAAGCATGTCCCAGAGGATTGCAAAACAAAAGCTGGATTCACCAGCTTCTTTCTCGCTAAACAAGATTCATCCTGTCCCCTGGGGCAGCCAGCAACCCAAAAGGGTTTGTGCCCTGCTGCGCAAAGCTAGCAACTAAGAACAAGAAGGAACCTAAAGAGGGGAAGTTTGGGCAGAGGAGGTCCTAGGTCCCACCTGTACCGTGCAGAGCACTGAACCAAGCCACTTGGATGAAGGTCTAATATTTAAATGCATGTTAATCAACACCAAGCCTGGTGTTTCCCTTCGGTAGGCACAGAACCAACATGATGCACCAGCAGGAGCATAGACACCTGCATTTCTGCCAAACCCTTGGGCAAGCTGGATCCAGTCTCCATTGTCTAACTTGATTCTGGGCCTCTGGCTACAACGGTGGATGAGGTCTAAGCCCCAGTAAATCTCCATGCCCTGAATGGTTCCCAGGAACTTGAGTTCTAGCACCTTCACACAGGCACTGCTCAGACTACATATCCACCCGCTCTCCTCCACTAGCAAACAAGCGGCTTCCAAGCTGGACCCTGGAGATTTCCAAACTGGAGGTAGCCAGGAATGACACAGGAGATTCTTAAGTAAACCTAAGCAGAAGCTGGCACTAGCACCAAGCCAGGATTTCTGAGGTGCAAGGAGCACCACCATATTTCCTAAGTATGCGGACTCCCAGGCTGATTACAAAAGTTTCAAAGTTTTATATAATATCTTCCTTACCTGATCATATTAAAGATTAAACTTATCTAAATAAATAAATGTCATCCATTTTCTTAGCCATCACCCATCACAAGACTTTTTTTTATCCTAACTCTGGCTATCTGATAAATATCGGGGGATTAGAATCAATTTTTGGTTCGCCTTGGAATCCCCATAACCTAGTACTGAGTCTGGCACACAAAGTACAAGCAACAAAACTTTGCAAGGAATTATCCTTGCTGATAATAAGTAAGGTTCATGTCACGGACCACATATCCCTTGTGTTAAACTTACTTGTGTGTTGTATTGCATTTACTTTTATACCATATTACAAGCTTGTAGAGGACTGGAGGCATAGTAGATGACCAAAAAATATGTGTTCATCAAATACATGAAGTCAGAGAAATTATAAATTTCTCAAAACCAGAACATTCTTTTAAAAACTAATTTGGGTTTATTATTTCAAAATTATCTACCATCAGTTTTTTGTTTTTTTTTTTTTGTCATCACTGCTAGGAAGTTACAGAATGAGATAGACTGACTTTAACCACCTCTTCTAACCAGTTCTAATGGACACAAAGGGGAAAGGAGAGATACTCCCCCACACACAGAAAAAGTCAAAGGCTTAGTTAAAGAGCTGAAGAATCATTTCCTGTCTAATTAAGTATTTTTTGTAGTGGCAAGACTACTTAGTAAGCTCTCTGCAATGGGAAGCTTCTTGTGCTGTTAGAAGTAGCTCGTTGTCATATCTGGTCTGTGGGATTTGTTGCCCAGCAGTCTGGAGCTAAGGACTGTCACATCTCAAGGCGATTTTGCCGCTCCAAATGGTTCCCATGGATACTTCTCATATCACCTGCAATTGATGTGCAAATCAACTTCCTACGAGATACAGATTATGATGCAATTCATTAAATAAAGAATATTCTTCAGTGAGTCTAGAAAAGTAGAACTCGGATGACATCTTAAATACACACCATTCTAATTTTACCCAAGCTAAATAATTGTATGTTATTATAATAATACACACTATTACTAGGTAATAATAGGGTTGCATTCATGTACTAAGCACTCTACAAACTACAAGTACAATGGTATTTTCAGTAATGGCTATCATCAAGTTTGCAAAAAGTTTATTGCCTCCATTTTCACATGTTCATGTGCCTTAGTACAATCGAATTTTCCAAAATCCTTAGGGATAAAAGTCACAAAGGTGAGATAAGTGAGCAGAAGAGAAAAGTGAGGGAAGTGTTTGCTATTTGCAAAAGGGTCTTGGTTTATTTTAAAAAATAAATAAAGCATGAATTTGGGAGAGCATCTCCTGTGGATTTGAATCCTGGCTCTTATTTATAAGCTGTGTGACTTTGGGCAAGTAACCACTCCTTCTTAATCTGTAAAAATAGTGATAATAACACCCCCTCAGAAAGCTAATGCAAAGATTAAGCCAGATTAATGCATATGAAAACACCTTGCATCATGCATGGAAGATAGTACATGCTCAGAAGTATCTAGTTTCCTTCTTTATCTGAAATTAATTATTCGCTTAAAATTCACAGCTGACCCTGGGAAGCAGGAATAGCTTTGTCCCTCCCAGGTCCCTCCTCACATTTTTGCCCTCCATTCGTCCCTCATTGTTCAGCTCAAATGAAATTCAGGATCTCAGATAACAGAGGGTTCAATGAGTTAAAAGGGTGCCTTCCTACAGACAAGGGAAGTTTTTTAGGAGGGTCTAGATTTTTGTTCAACTTGGTATCCTAAAGCAGCATCAGGTAGAGGAAATGGTCTGTGAGGTCTTTAATCCAGAAAAACAATAAAAAAAACACGAGCTGAAAAATCTGAGTTCCCCTGTTCTGGAGACAGGCATGGTAACCAGTTCAGTGGAGTCTGTGAGGAAAATTTTGTATGTTAACCTAACTAGGTAATAGCACAACGTGTCTTCCTTGCAGGGAACTCAGAGCCCTTTAATATCAAAAGTTCCACCCATGCAGAGAATAGATTTGCCCTACTTCAGAAGTTCTGGAACTCTCTCAGGGCCCTGAAGGGAGCAAAAACTTTAAAACTGAAAGGCTTTCATATGGTTTCCCTTTAGGATATGTTTAGTTCAACAGGGGAAATGTAATTTACCTGGAAGATTTATTATGCATTTCCCAAAGGCAGACATTTACTCTCTCCTCATCACCAGGATTAGGCACAATTATGTCATTAACCTTCCAAAACATTCTTTTTGCATGGTGGTGTATTTCCTAATAACCATTATGGTCAAGCTGAGGTCAGAGGTAAACAAAAGGTTAAGTATCACAGAGTCTAGGGTCATATGACTTCAAAGGCAAAAACCCTGATTGGAATCCTCTGGCTGGCTACCTCACTACCTTACAGGCTGCTGTGCCTGCTCTGATGTCTAAAGAGACTTTTCGTGCCTGATGTTCACAGGTCATGAGGAAAGCCCAAAAGAGATGGGAAAATGGTCAAGGAACTGTAGACAGAAGGAGAGGCTCTTCAGCCTGCTTGCACGTGGTTGTGGACAGTTTATCAGGGATGTGGCTTACACAGCTAGAGCTATATGGAGAAAAAACTCTAGAAAAAATGAGTGGAGATATTCAACAAGGTCAACTCACGTGAACCAGAGCAGCATCCACCAGCGCAGAGACAAAACTGGGTTCTTGTGGCTGATCTTTTTCCTGCATTCCTAGAAAATAAACAGAAAATTCCTCCCTTCTTATTATGTGAATTATCCAGTTTGCAGCTCAGATCCTAAGTTCATAAAGTCAAAACAATTAAAATATACTGAGATTCTACTGCATGCTATATATTACGCTGGGCATTTTGCATATATTTTCTTATTTAATTTTTATAACAACCCACAAATTATGTATTATGCTTCCGTTTTACCAAGGAGAACACTGAGGCTCCAAGAGACCAAGTCATTTATCCAAGTGACGTAACAGAGCTGGAACTCTTACTAAGCAAAGTTTAGCAGACTCCAAAGTCTTTACATTTTGTTTTAACTTTCTGGAAAAGAAACTCTCTGTTAAGCAAGGGCCTGATCACAACATTCCTGTCTCTCTAGACCACTCATCTACAACTTCTGACAATCTTCGTTAGCTGGGATTGATTTCTTTGAAGTGAAATCAGTTTAACCTCGGGACTCAGTTCGCCTCCTGCTATACATGTCAAGGAAAGACTGCATAGATATTGGCCACAACACCTGGTTGACCACGGGATTCACAGAAGACACCCAAATCATGAACTTTCATAAAAAGAAAATGGTGGTTATACAGCTGCCTGGAATGGCCATATTCCCATGCTCCCTCAGATATAGCATTTAATGTTATACTTGCTAGAAGTGTACCAAAAGCATAAATTCTAATCTTTAAAATGAGCAGGACTCCTTCTCTTGTTGCTTTTTTCCCTGTAATCCTGCTTTGGGACCTGCCTCTTCACTATAGAATGGTTGAGAGTTTTCTACCTCAATACTATTGACATTTGGGGCCCCAAAATTTTTTATTGGGGGGTAGGGGGAAGGAAATCTGTCCTGTGTGTTGTAAAATGTTTAGCAGCAACCCTGAACTCTACCCACTAGATGCCAATAGCAAACTGCCTCATCAGTTACAAAAATCAAAAATGTCTCCAGATGTGGCTGAATGTCCTATGGAAGACAAAATTGCCCCTGGTTAAGAATTACTGGTCTCAGTCATGAATTTAGTTACCAAAAAGCTCTAGAAAGCTGTAAATAAAGTGTTATTGCTGTAGCCCTGAGATCATTTCCAGGAAACTACTAGTCTTGCTCATCTTAAAAGACCGGTAATCCAGACTCAAAAGAAAGTAGATGATAGTCTCTAGGTGTCATCTGTAGAGTAGGAGAATAAAGAAGTTCCAACCTTACAGAATTTTACAAGAAATAGCCATTCATTTCCTAGGTGGTGAGTAGACCAAAAAAAGAAAAAAAAAAATCTCTAAAATGGAAAGGATCAGTAATTAAAATGTGTGCTTGTGTGTGTACACTTTCAATTTAATCTTGACAGAGAATACATTATTGTAATGGGAACAATACTGCTTACCATTTCTACCTACTTATAGGGCTATTTTTTTTTTTTTTGGTGCAAATAGATCAGAGAATAAAACTTGATATGCAGATGGCTTCCCTTCTCAATTGTACTTAGTACCAACGTGAAAGAAATGATTTTCTGAAAAAGTAGAAAGGAAATGTTTATTGGTAATATGCTATTTGAGTCTTGCAAAACTGTTTCAATTTTGCAAAGTTTTTGTCTTTGTTCCTTGGCTTGAATAAAGTTATTACATAAAACGAGGAACTAGCTGCACAACATAGCAATATAAATATCAATGTAGGTATGTTTGTTCTTCTTTCTCACCTTTTTCTAATTTAAAAGTTTTTTTTAATCTGGCTAGAGTCAGTTACACCAGGGATTAATCAATGAGGTCTTTGTTTGGCTGTTGGATTAGTCTGTGACTAAACACTGTGTTATAGGTGAAATGCAAGTGAATGTTTCCACATTTTAGTGCAAGACCAGCAAGGGGAGGGTTGGATTGGGAGGAGCTGGAGATGGAATGATCTTAGGTAACAGAAGACATAAACTGTCCAATCACCAGAGGAGTCATTTCCTATTGTCGCATTTCATACTGTGGCCCTATTCATATTAAAATAGAGACAGAATGTTCTAAATGCTTGGAAAAGATTCAGAGGAAAGCAGTGTATGTAGCTGTAAATGTACACATACATATTGATTTAATCCTCACGACAGCCCTATGAGGTAGATTCTGCAACTGTCTCCATTTTTTAATGAGAAACTGAGGCATAAAGAGGTTAAGCAGCTCAAAGCCAAACATTCAGTACGAGGCACAGCTGGGATTTGAACCCTGGCAGCCTGACTCCCGACCTCACACTCAGCTATTACACAAAACTGCCTCTTTAAAATATTAGAAGCAAGGATATCTAGGAAAAAAATGGGCCTATTTGTTCCAAAGAAGTACACAGTGATACATCATTTAAAATATAGCCACATTGGATGAAGACCTGGCAATTATTCAGTTAATTTGGTCCCTGTAGAGAGAAATTCCTTAGGAGTTGAGAAGAAAAGTTACTGAAACATCCCTTTCTGCTCTCTATACTCATTAAATTAGCCACGTGGTTGCCAAATGCCCAACCCATTTGGTGGACAGAGCCATAAAGTTATTCTTTGAAGATAAACAGTTTTGTGAATAAGCATCTTCCCACTCTCACTCCCACTAAGGACCAAACAGCAGCCATGTGTGGGAGGCTGAGGAATCCCTTCAGACCTGGAGTGAGGTACTCCAGACCCACAAAGAGACTCTTCACGTTGACCTCAGAAATGCTGCTGGGGTCAGCACTGCCCTGCTCCTACCTGGCCCTGACATTTCTCTCTCCTCGAGTCTTCAACACACCCTTGCTTTCTCCCCTCTCCCCTCCTCTGTCTCCCCCTCCTCCACCTGCCCTGTCAGCACAGGTGTTCCCCAGGTTCGGTCCTCAGCCACCACCATGGATCCCAGCATCTCTCACAGAGCAATGCTAAACCTTGCCTCCAGCCTGTCCCTCCCCTGAATTCCACAGCCACCTGCCTAACTTCCTGCTGGACAGCCCATTTATTTGTCCAAAATAGGACTCACACATGTCCCCGTCCAAAAAAAGAAAAAACCTCCATGTCGATGATCGTAGCTAATGGTCATTGTCTCTGTCACCAGTTCTCCCTACCACATCCCGCCGTTTACCTAATGTGACTCCAAGTCAGCACCGAGTACTTGAAATGTGCCTAACCTGAAATGAGATGTGCTACAAAGGCAACACTCCTTTCAAAGACTCAATAGGAAATTTTATGTATATATGTATATATTTTTTTATATAATTAATAACATGCATATTGATTACACATTAAAATTATAATATTCTATATGTTGAGTTAAAGCATTAAATCATTTCACCTGTTTCATTTTAAATTTTTTAAATGTGGCTGAATAATGACCTCCCAAAGATATCGATAACCAAAGCCTGAAAATTGTGAATAAGTTACCTTAGATGGCAACAGAGACTTTGTATGTGTGATTAAGTGAAGGATATCGAGATGGAGAGGTTACTCTGGATTATGAGGATGGGCATGATGTAATCCCAAGGGTCCTTCTGAGACGGAGGCAGAGGGAGCTTGAACTGCAGAAGATACTAGTCTGCTGGCTTCACAGATGGAGGAAAGAGCCACACACCAAGGAATGTAAGTGGCTTCCAAAAGCTGGAGTTGGAAAGGAAATGGATGCTCCCCTGAAGACTCCAAAGGGAAAACAGTTGAGCCAACATCTTGATTTTAGACTTTTGACCTCCAAAACCATAAGAGAATAAATTTGTGTTGTTTTAATCCATTAAGTTTGTGGTGACTCGTTACAATAGCAATAGGTGACTAATAACATGAGGCTACTGGGAAATTTGAAATTACATGTGGCTCACATTTGTAGCTCACATTATATTTCTATGGCACAGCACTGCTCTAGAATCTTCTCCCTGTCAGTCCATTCCCCTGAGTGATCTAATGCTGTTGCTTCCCTGCTCAACTGCTGTCAATAGCAGCACAGGTGGATGAAATGGAGCCCAAATTCCCTTTCAAATCTCTCTCCACCAAATTTCCAGCCTCTGCAGTCTTGTCAGCACTGCAGCACCAATACCCCCCAAAAAGTACTATCTTTCAACCAATCCGATCTACCTCTGCTTCCACAAATACTCATTTTCCTGTTTTTGTCCTTTTTCCCAAGGTGTTCCCTCTACCCTAAATGCATTTTATTTTCATTTATTCCACATATTTTCATTTTCAAAGTCCTGTCCATCCTTCAAAGTTTAGTTTAAGTCTCAATTCTTCCAGGTAGCCTTCCACAGCTCCCGACAGAAGTAACTTTAGCTCTCTTCTGCATCTCCTACTGCGTGTTATCACTCGTATCATAGCATCACCAAAATCTGACAGAGTAGAGATGTTGCTGCACTGGGGGCTTCCAATGGCAATAGGAAGTAAAGTGCTTTCTGAGTTCCATGAGTTGTTCTAGCAAACTGTTGAACCTGAGCGAGGGGTCTTGGGAACCTCTGGATTTGCAGTTGGCCAGGTAGAGATGTGGGTAGGGCTGGGCACCCCATTTGCAGCTGGCGTCTGAAGTGGGGGCTGTCTTGTGGAACTGAGCCCTCAACCTGTAGGGTCTGGGCTAACTCTGAATAGTGTCAGAATTGAATTGAATCATTGGACACGTTTTAGGCCATGAGCATCGGGCTAATACAGCTCTCTCACAAGGTGGCAAAAATGGCATAATTTAACACATCGTTCTTTGGAAAGATGTTTCAGACTTCTCATGGTAGACAGCTGGTGACACTCAGGGAACTAAAAATACAGAACTGTCATCACTTACAAATATAATCAAGGGACTTTTCATATTGGGGTTGCATAACAGTTTTCATCTGACCTTTTTCCACCAGCCTGGAAGCTCTCCAAACCCTATGGTTTAGGGGTCTTTATGGAAGTTTCATGACATAAGCGTGATTGATTGAATCACTGACCATTGGTGACTGAACTAAATCTCCATCCCCTTGCCCTTCCCTGAAGGTCAGGGAGTGGGAATGAAAGTTCCAAGCTTCAAATCAAGGCTTGCTCTTTCTAGTGACTGGCACCCACCCTGCAGTTATCTAGAGGCCTGCCCAAAGTCCCCTCAATAGAACAAAAGAAGCTCCTTTCACCCCAATCACTCAGGAAATTCCTTGGGTTTTAGCAGCTCTGTACCAGGCTCTGGGGACAAAGACCAAATATATGCTTACCATTACACCACAACAAGAAAAGTGTCTTACATCCAGGGAGTGATATACAGGCCATATTATTTTGATCAATCCACACAGTAACTTTGGAAGGTTGGTAAAAGAGATATTTGTATCCCTATTTTATAGATGAGGAAGTTCCTAAAGCCCTAGCTTTAGGATCCTAATTGTGGTAGAGGGGAAATTCACATTCATGTTTTCACACATGATCAGAAAACATATTCTAAAATGTAGACAACTCATGGACTGTTAGATTTAAAAAGAAATGAAGAAATCGACTAGTTCAACACCCTAGTTTTCAGGCTGAGGCAAGACTAGGAAGTGCTAGCTTCCTCTCATCACTGTATTTTTGGCCTTGCTGGTCCCACTTCCTAAAAATGCTTTGCCATCTACCCCTCTGCCCCAATCCAAATCCTCACGTACAGGTTTGTTCTTATCCAGGAAGCTTCCACTGACCTCCTTGACTGAGCTAGATTTCCCCATTCAATGCCATCCCCACACCGACTTCTCCATAGCACTTACCACTCAGGTAATTTTACATTGTTTATGTAATTCTTTAATTACACGAGGTGGTATAATCAATTTTAATATCTCTCTTCCCCACTAGTCCACAAGCGTCATGAAGGCACCATTGTAACCCCAGCCTCTAGTAGAATGCTAAATTTGAACAAATATTTCCTGAATAGATTCATTTATCTTGAACTTGCCTCCTGACTCTAGTCCAATTATTTTTATCTACTACACAATGGAAACCAGAATTAATCCTTCTCCCCTTACATTCACAAATTGGTCAGAATCTTAAGGGAGGATTCTGTTCAGTATGGAGTTTCTTAATTAAGAGGAAGTGAAAATTCCACATAAATGCTGGAAGTGGATGCCTTCCCTCCCGCAGCCCCAGGCCCCTATGCCTAATAGAACCTTCCTGTGGAGAGATTCTGGCTCATTAATCTTGTTATCCTGGTTGTCTAACCCAAGAGTCTCAGGCTTCACTAAATGGTGAATACAGCACCTATAGCCAATTGTCCTTGATTCCAAAAGGTGTGTAAACATTTAGAAAGTCCTCCTTCTGCCACACATATGTCAAGGACTCTTCACCATTGTTTCCCACCACTCTGAAGTGACTCAGGACCACATAATTCCAACACCACTACCCCCAAATCTGACAGCAGTCAACTGTGGATCAGAAATTCTGCTTCTGTGACATTGCTCCTCAAAAACTCCCTGCCAGTGAAACTGGTGTACCACACGAGAGTTGAGTGAGAAGAAATTATTCTTTCTGCATCACATTCCCTTGGGTCCACAGCCCTGTGGCTTGATGGCAGTCTTCCCCTCCCTAGGTGGCCCTTTTCCACAGGGTGTTTGGTTGGAATGAATCCCATGACAGACAGCTGTCACAATTCTCACTACTCTGACCTCCAGGCCAAGGCTGGGCCTGACTCCCTATTCCATTACGGTGAGCCCTCCCCAGAGCTCTCTGGTATCTCTAACTGGCTCAAACTCGAACTCGCCTTGGGTTACACCAGTCTACCAGACATATTTTTATTCAGTCTGGCTGCTTAACATTTCTTCCCAGTGGAGTCTTTGTATCCTGTACAAAACAAGGCAGGCAAATATGT